>JAENHJ010000168.1:410000-607500 GCA_025330945.1 Mucuna pruriens | reverse complement strand
AAGAAGAAGAAGAAGAAGAAGAAGAAGAAGAAGAAGAAGAAGAAGAAGAAGCGTTAAGAAGAAGAAGCAGTTAAGAAGAAGAAGAAGAAGAAGAAGAAGAAGAAGAAGAAGAAGAAGAAGAAGAAGAAGAAGAAGAAGAAGAAGAAGAAGAAGAAGAAGAAGAAGAAGAAGCAAGAAGAAGAAGAAGAAGAAGAAGAAGAAGAAGAAGAAGAAGAAGAAGAAGAAGAAGAAGAAGAAGAAGAAGCTAAAGAAGAAGAAGAAGAAGAAGAAGAAGAAGAAGAAGAAGAAGAAGAAGAAGAAGAAGAAATAAAGAAGAAGAAGAAGAAGAAGAAGAAGAAGAAGAAGAAGAAGAAGAAGAAGAAGAAGAAAGAAGAAGAAGAAGAAGAAAAGAAGAAGAAGAAGAAGAAGAAGAAGCAGTTAATAAATAGCCAGTTAAGAAGAAGAAGGCAAGGCTAAGAAGAAGAAGGAAGAAGAAGTTGAAGAAGAAGAAGAAGAAGAAGGTGCTAAAGAAGAAGAAGAAGAAGAAGAAGAAGAAGAAGAAGAAGAAGAAGAAGAAGGTTAAGAAGAAGAAGAAGAAGAAATTAAGAAGAAGAAGAAGAAAGGTTACAGAAGAAGAAGAAGAAGAAGAAGAAGAAGAAGAAGAAGAAGAAGAAGAAGAAGAAGAAGAAGAAGAAGAAGAAGAAGAAGAAGAAGAAGAAGAAGAAGAAGAAGAAGAAAGAAGAAGAAGAAGAAGAAAAGAAGAAGAAGTTAGCTAAAGAAGTTAAGAAGAAGAAGCTGGTTAAGAAAGAAGAAGAAGAAGAAGAAGAAGAAGAAGAAGAAGAATAATCACTGGTTATGACCTTACCATCTTGGGTAATCTTAACAGCTTTAAAAATTTGAGTTTTATTTTCTTCGGTGAGATGATTTTCCCACCATCCTTTGAGTTGTCTTGTAAATCCTGAAACTAGGACTATCATGGACATATGTTGTAGAGTACTCATTATATTGTACTCAGTTTGGTATCTATGTTCCATTCGTAGATATTATTGGCATTGAAAGACCTAAAATTTCCTTCACTTTTTTCTTCTAAGAGAAGATCAGGAGTATTGGTAATACAGTTTAGAGGAAGATTTCCAATTAATTGGATTAAGGTTTAATGGCATTTTTTTCCTTTCTAATCTTTTCTTTTTCACTAACTGATCCTTCATCAATCATAGTGAAGGAAGAAATGGAGGAATTGTCAGATTCTTTTCCTAAGACATTTATCCTAGAAGATTTGGTTCTGACTCCTTCAGTTTGTTCTAGAATGACCTTAATCATATAGTTAATCTTTTCTAAGATTTAATTATTGTCGGCACTTTTCTCAGACTTTTGTTTTCTCAACTCTTTAAGCTTTTGCCTAGCTCTTTCGCTCATTTTAAAGGGCTTAAAGAGGGGCTTCTCTATTTGAGAAGACGAAGTTAAAGGTTCTTCAGTGTTAGGTTTGACTAGGGGTTTTGACTTTGTCAATTTTGTTACCTAAAACTTGAAGATACTTATTGGTATAATTGGCTTGTTCCATCAATCCCTTGATATCATGAGGTTTGACATCTTCTTTGGGATCTTTGGTTTTGAATGGGGATGCGATGACAGGATTATCATTAGCATCTTTGAGATTGGATATCTGATACTGGACATTTAGAGGAAGATCGGGATTGAACTATCTTGCCGTCCTTAATTACCTAGTTTACCCTATTGGCTGACGGATTGATGATAACATCTACATGCCAAGGATAGTTAATTTTTTTCTTGATTGTGTATGCATGAAACCAATCAAAGAATAAGACAGGAGTTTTGGTTTTTTCGATGAATCCATAGTATTCATCTTGGATTTTTTGTTTCTTTTTACCCTGATAATGTTGGAAAAACCAAGTTCTCTGAGGTTCCTTATCTATGCTGAAGGTCTTATGATTCATAAGGACCATCCATAGAAAAATATGTTGGGGACTGGTTAGACTTCTGGTCATAATCCAAGTCTCTATAAATTGGTTGAGGTATGTGAGAAGTATTGTTTACTCCTTCAAGTTTGGAATTAGTCAGACCATATGAGACAGATCTGACTAAAGATGGTGTTTTATTAGAACAAGACCCCCTAAAAGTTCCTCCTAAGGCTTCTATTCTGGAAGAGAAAGAGTTTCTCCTATCAAAGTTGATTTCAACCTTGCCAGAATTATCTTGTTTAATAAAATTAATTTGTGGGGCTGATCTTGGGATAGAAGGTGTTGCCTTTTCCATGACCCATTTTTCAGGGAGCGTTACTTCGTCCCATTTAATTGTTCTAGGAAGGGAAACATTGGCCTTTGTCATATCAGTGATGAACAAAGTAGTTTCACCTTTTTGTGGTTTGAGAAGGATTCTAGAAGCACAAGTGTTCATGACCTTGTACTAAATCCTATAGATTAGGGCTGCTGGAATAGACCCTTCTTTCATGTCTAATCCGCAAAATTGGATGTTGAAAAAGAGTGAGTCTAGGATATTTTTATCCATAAGACTAACAGTTTTGTTAGGGTAACAGTTGAAGTAAACTGGACCTTGACCTAAGCTTGTTTCTACTGTTCCTATCAAGGAATCTTCAAACTTGTTGTGCCTAGTATCCCTAAGGCAATAAGAACAGCTACATCTAAACCCATATCTATTAAGGGTTTAATAGCTATTTGAACACATCCAATATGAAGATATTTATTTTTCTTGGTGTGTTCTATGACTGAGTTTTTGGACAAGAGATGGAATTCTTTTCCTATACCTTGTCCTAGAGGGATATTGTTTTCTACTGTTTTGATGATGTAATCAGAAGACCGTTCTTGTTTTTGGTTCTCAGGAACATAGTTCATCTTGAGGGATTTGTAGAATAGTCCAGTCATCCATGTTTTGGTTAATCTCTTCAAAACAAACTTCTTCGTCAAAAAGATTAAATTTGGGGTTGACCTCTTGTGTCGAATTTTCTTGTTCATTGAACAAGACTAGTGGTTTGGTGTTTGGAGTTGAAGAGGATGAAGAAGGAGAGGAAGAGGTTGAAGAAGAGAGACGGGAGAAAGTACGAATGAGATGATTCATTATAAAACAACCTCTAGTATCTTTGCCATCCTTTGGTTCCATAGAATTTTAATAAGGTATCTGTTATGACTTAATAACTTTAGAATCTGGGAAAAACTTTTTTTTTATAAACCTTTTATCTTGATTTAACAGTATATTATGTTTATAGTATACATAATAATCTCAGGTTACTTAGACTTAATGTTTTGAACAATGAAATTGACCACTCAAGCTGTACAGTCTTAGTGCCTCTCCTTCGAGTCTTACTGCCTCCTCAAACAGGTCATTTCATTATAAAAACTACTATACCTCATGAGATTATTATCCATATAATAAACTGTTGTTTCTTTTTCAAGATAAAGAAAATAAATTCTTTACAAGAAATAACAATGGTAAGGCGGTAGACCGACCAATCTAAACCATTGGATCCAGAAAATAAACAGACAGAACTATACAGAAATTTCCCATATTTCATGTTATAAGTTATAACAGTTTCCTTATATTTTATCCTACTTCCCCATCAGGCTCTGATACCAGAGATAGCGAGACAGCGGAAGGATCGACTATGGAAGAGACAAAAGAGAGGTAGGAAACATAAACAGAAGATAAATGCAGAAATTTAAATACAGAAATTAAATTAAAGCATTTTAAAAGAAAACTGAACTGGCGGTAGTCCGCACTAGATCAGTTGAGGTGAAGAAGGGAAGAAGCCAGATCGGCGGTAGTCCGCACTGATTCGGAGGAGGAGGGAGAAGGGAGATGAAAATTTTGAACTTTTATTTCTTAAAGAGTAATTACAAGGAAGGCTTATTGGAATTGTATTCCGGGAGCTTCTCTCTCTTGTTAACTCTCTCTAAGAATGGGTTTCTGAAAGGGTACCTCACAATTGAGACGAGACCTCCTTTTATAATCGAAAATTTTACTGTAGATTACAGTACCGGTTAGTAACCTGAACTATTGACTACAGGAATAGGTAAAAACCCTAGATACAAAATCTTAAGTTATCTAGGTTTTCTTCTGCTTGGGAGTCTCCAAGATTGATACCATAACAGTCATCCTCATTCTGGTAGAAGGGATCTGTTGAATATGATTCGTTCTCAGATTGATTGGTAGCTTCATCATCTTCTTCTTCATCTCCTTCAACATATTTGGAAGTAGATGCTTCAGATTCTAAAGCTTTGAGAGCAGCCTTGAGATGCTCTTGGAGTTTATCTTTGGAATTGGCACCTGCTAAGAAAGCTGATAAGGAAGTTTTTTGGTTAAGAAACAGAGAAGTCTCAGGATTTGAGGCTTTGATGAAGTCCTTATTATTCTTAAACCATTTCTTTATCTTAGAAGGCTGAACTTGATCACAATTAAATTGCAGCCACCATTTTACATAAAAATGTCTCTCGATATGTGGCATTTGACCTTCCAAGTTTGTTTTATTAAAGGCTAAATGCCAGGAAAATATCCAAGCTAAACCAAAACTTGAAAAGTATTTGAGACTGGTCAGGATCCTGGTGTTGGGATCATATAGTTTTTTGAATTGGTCAAATCCATCTTTAATTGCAGTAGGGAAATTTGCTGGGATTGGTCGAAACATATACCACCAATTTATAAACCAGTTTGGAAAATAATATCTAGTGTTTTTACTAAACATTATTAACCAAGAATGCTTTCTTTGATTGTTTTGATGTCAAAATACATTTGTCCAGGCATCTATGTAGTCCCAATAGGAATATCCTACTGGGTCAAAAGGTTGGGTAAATTTTTTGTAAGTTTTAAGGTTTTTTTCGAATTGGTCAGGCCTTAAAACTTTGAGGATCCTGATAGTTGAATGTGTGTTCATATCAGGATTTTTCTTGTCATCCTTGTAGTGCTTGATCAAAACTGACTGTGTCTACAAGAATGAATTCATAAAAGGTTCTTGTTTTATTCAAAGTTGTTGGCTTGAAAAGGAAACCTTCTGGGATAGCCAAATCTAAAACTTTGTAAGGATTTTTATGGCAAAATTCTGGTTCAACCTACAAAACAACTTCAGATATATTTTTATAAATATATACATTAGTTGGCTCGGGGTTGACTGGTTTTGAGGATTCTATAGCACTGGGTTTTTTAGAAAGAGTGCTAGTAGATCTTTTGGATTTAGTTTCATCATCTGATTTAGATGATGCTATGTCTGCCCAAGACTTTTTTGGTAGAATCAAAAATGAATCTTTAATCCCGGGAGTTGGGTTGTTTGAAATGGCCATTGCATAGTCAGAAGTTTTCTGGCTTTGAATGGGGGTTTTTCCAGCAATCTCCGAAGGAGTTACTAGTTTAGGGTTTTTCTGATTGATTTGAGTCTGGATTGATGATCCAGATAATTTTTGGGTAGAGGACCCAATTTGGGTAAGAGACCCAGATTTTGTATTAGCCACTAGCAAAAAGACTTAAAATTGCCTACCATCTGGCAAAAATTTGTTTAGATACAAGATTTTTAACATCTTTTTTCAAAATCTCTTTAGCCGATTTACAATCGACTCTAATAAAAAAAATTTGATTTAGAAGATCACTTTGAAATTTGGAAATGCACAAAACAATTGCTAAAACTTCTTTTTTAACAGTTGAATAATTTTGTTGTGCAAGGTTCCAATTTTTTGAAGTGTAAGAAATGATTTGTTCATGACCATCAATTCTTTGTTTGAGAATGCCACCATAACCTATGTTAGAGGCATCGGTTTCAACATTTTTGAATGCTTGTGGATTGGGAAGATACAAGCATTTTATAGTCAAAACTTGTCTTTTGACATCCTTAACGACCTAGGTATGACTCTTAGTCCACTTAGGAGGATTTTTCTTAAGTCGGTCATGAGGAGGCTTCATGAGCTGACTTAGATAAGGGACAAAGTCACTTACATAATTGAGACATCCTAGAAATCTTTAGAGTTGGGTTTTGTCTAGGATTTGGTCTGGGAATTTTGAAGCAAATTCTATTGATCTGTTAATTGGGATTATGGTTCCTTGATGGATCATATGACCTAAGAACCTAATCTTTGTTTGGAAAAGACTAATTTTTGATTAAGATATGACAAGACCATTTCTTTGAATAATCCTGACAAAAATCTGAAGATGTTTGAAGTGTTGTTCAATTGATTCCGAGAATACTAAAACATCATCAATGTAGACAATGGTAAACATAGTATAATCATTGAAAATTTCATTCATGATTTTTTGAAATTCTGAAGGGGCGTTCTTCAGACCGAATGGCATAACATTCCATTCATATTGCCCGAAAGGTACAGTAAAAGCAGTTTTGTACCTATCAGATTCTTTGATTTGAATTTGCCAAAATCCTAACTTCATGTCAAATTTGGAAAAGATCTTGGCTGAGTTTAACCTATTAAGAAGATCCTTCTTATTGGGAATAGGATACCTAATCCATTGAAGAGCTTCATTAAGAGGTTTATAGTTTATAACTAATCTAGGCGTTCCACGCTCTAGTTCAGCTTGTTTGTTGACATAGAAAGCAACACAAGACCAAGGGCTTTTGCTCTTCCTAATCAGCTTTTTATCTAAGAGATCTTTAATCTCCTTTTGACAGTGAAAAAGTAATTCTTCATTCATTTGGATGGGTCTAGCCTTGGTTGGGATAAGACTATCTTTAAAGTCTTTTTCATATGGCAAATCAACCATATGATTTTTTCTATTCCAAAAGGCATTTGGGAGTTCTGAACAAATAGATGTCTTAATATTTTTAAGAACACTATCTATTCTATGTTTAATCTGGGGAGTCTCTAAATGCTGAAGGATTTTAGCATAAGAAACTTCATCTTTTAAGTAGTTTAATTGCTTTACCTTATTATCCAATAAGTTAAGAGATTTAACTATTGGTTTATTGGTAAAATTAAACCTAATCTTTTCCCTGAGTAGAGAGTGGTGATTCCACTATCATTAATTTCTAACGGAATAAAGATTTGATAAAAGGTGTACCTAGGATTACTTCATTCTTTAAGTTTTTAAATAAAATAAAACTAGTTTTAATCCTAAGATCTTGATTGACTATAATTTCCTTAGACAACTTATAATTAATTTTTAATTTAGAGTCGCTAGCAGTGCTAAGCTTCTCAGATGTTTTTTCAAAGAACTTAGTAGGAACTAATCCTTCTAAGATGCAATTTGAATCAGTACCAGTGTCGAATAAGACTAATGTTTCTAAAACAAAATCCTTAATAACAATTTTGATGTTGATATAAAATTTCTGAATTTTGACCTTTCTGATCAAACCCATAAAATTATTATCAGTATGATCTTCTTCCTGAGGAGATTCATTTTCACCAGAATCATTAGACTCACCCCATCCAAGTTGTGTTAGCACAACTGAATGAATGTCTTGTTGATTCTTAAGGTTTTTGACTTCCAGTTTGAGATTTTTTATCTCTTCCTGAAGGTCTTGAATTGTTGTAGGTTTAGAAGCAGAACCTAGCTCAAGTTTTCTAAAAATCTTATTAACATCAAATTTATTATCAGTCAATAAGTTTTTAGGTTTTGGTTTGGCTTCTAAGGACCTTTTGAGTTTGTTTAGGAGAATTATTTTCTCCTAGGGATCAGAGATGTTTTCGATCACTTCAAATAAGAGATCTTGTTCTCTGGTTAAAACATTTAATTCAGAAGATTCTTCTTCTGAAGTGGAGGTTGTTTCATGGTCATCATGTTGAAAACCTTTTGAATTTTCATCTGAAAATTCTTTATCAGATTCTTCTTCTGAAGTTTGGGTTAGAAGCCTATTGATTTGGTCTTATACTTTTGGGTCAAGATTAAGTTGTTTAATCTTGCTAATCTTGTTTTTTAACCAACATCTATTGCTGGTATGACCCTTTTTTCCGCAATTATAACAGAAGACAGGAATTGCATCAGGATTTTTCTTCCTATGTCCTTTCCTTCTAGGTCTAGGTTCATCTTTGTTTTTTCTTTTGGTCCACTTCCTTCCGGATTGAGTTCTTGGAGGAAGGGTTTGGGTCTTAGATAAGTGCCTCTTTACCAGTTTTTTACAAGCTGGAAGGAAAAGGATCCTAATTCTATCACAGAATATGATATTGAAATATTAGCAACAGCCAAAGTGACGCACGCATTGACAAAGTTCAATTAATATCTATAGTCATCATCAAAGATCATGTAGTTTCCATTCCTCCTTGATCTTGTTTGTCTGTCATTCTGCACATCAAAGCCAATTACGTTTTTCATAATTAACATAATATTGTTCCAAATACAAACGAAGTGAAACTTGCTGCTGAAAAGGCTATCACCCTATATATTTACTACAAGGAAATGGTTACAAGTCTAAAACACGTGTATTTTCAAATTGTAATTGAAATTTCAGCTTGTAATTCCTGCTTGACTAGCTCAAATGATTCATACCAAGAGAAAATATGGAACTGGTAAAAGTCAATGTGGAAAATAAGATAGATTTATGTGACAAATTTCTACAATATATACCATAGAGCCAAATCTCCCCCAGCTCATATGTAAAAATCGAGAGGTTGGTTAGTTATCTCTCATGCTAGCTTGTA
Source organism: Mucuna pruriens (assembly GCA_025330945.1). Classification (NCBI taxonomy): domain Eukaryota; kingdom Viridiplantae; phylum Streptophyta; class Magnoliopsida; order Fabales; family Fabaceae; genus Mucuna; species Mucuna pruriens. The sequence continues at coordinate 598,918 of JAENHJ010000168.1, read as the reverse complement.
TTTGTTTTATTGTTTGATATTTTGACTAAAAGTCAAATACTAATCTCTCAAAGAATAAAAATTTATTTAAAGGATCGATCTCTTCAAGTAAATATGTAAATCAAATCTTTGGTGACATACTTTAAAAAGATTTGGTTATCCGTTAACCATACTACACCATATTAGTTATGAATTTGAATTCTCTAACTTTTGCGACCAACATTACGATAACATTAATAATTTGAACTATTATAACCGTTAGATTATTATAATATTTTGAATTGCGCGCGATAGGGCTTATCTCACCCCCGGTAAAACAATACACATTAAGAATTTATTGCATTATATTAATTAAACGGTTCAAAATACTTGAACGGCACTCTAACGTTACCGCAACATGCAGTTAGAATTGTCCAAAATTCTGGTTTTAGTTCATAATCAAATGTTGTATATTTAGAATTATTTAAGGCATAATATGTTAAATAATGTGCATTATGTAATTCCCTATTCCCTAAGAACATAAGCAAGTTCAATAATCACAAACTTGGAAGCAGGACCAATTATTCTTGACAAAAAGCAGGGGTAATGTGTACCTTGGTTATAAGTCTTTCAAAGGCTTCTGTACCATGCTCTTCCATATATCTCTCAGCAGCACTTAGAACATCATCTGGCTCACTGAAGATGGACTTTTGTGGAAAATACCAGATTTGAGAGCCTTGGGGAATTGGGATTTGTGGGTTCATATAGAATGGTCTAATGTAATTCCTGTAAACAACCGCAGCCCCATTGAAGTGAGGCAGAACCAACCAGCAACTGAATATCAACTTGGCAAAAGGCCAAATGGGAAGCCTGAAATTAGCACCATAATAATTATTAATTATATTGGAGAAAAATATGTTGCTTTGAGAAGAATAAAAGTATTTTTTTTTTCCTCAACCGACATCTAAACCTACACTAAGTGCATGTTTGAATTTCAGTTGAGAAAGCTCATAAATATTTTTATTTTTCGATCTGATTTATTCTATGCATTAGAGTTCGCAATTATATATTAAAATCTGTAAAAAATACTTTCTCAACTTTAACCCAAACATAGCCTAAACAACTGCTTTTATCAATTAACAATCTTTACATCCTATGAATTTGACCAGCGAAGGGTAATTAAATTGTGAAGCAACTATGAAGCAGGTGATAGGGCAATGTAGGCTCCTTGTCCTTACGAAGGAACAGAGAGCACATTTAAAGTTGAATCATATACAAATTATCTAATTATATATTTCCAACTATTAACTTCTATAATAATTACTTTAAAAATATTGATAAAAATTATTTTTTATTAGTTGGTAATGCAATAATCTTTAACCAGGAAAATTAAACTGTACAAATTATGTGGCATAACATAGTAGTATAAATGAAGTTATATTATAGTCTTATAGATTCACACATGGTCATTTGCAGAGAAGCTTACTGTTCAAGAACTTTGGCAAATGTGAGCTCAAAGAGTGTGAGAATGGAATACAGAATCCAATACGTGAGCCATTGTTGATCATCAGTGGTAGACTTGGTCTCTATGGCCTTAATTGAAGCATATCTAACCATAAAGACAAAAGGGTATGAAGAAAAGTTGAATATTCAGACAAACATTTCCAAAATGAAAGAAATTCAACAAAAGAAGCATACTTACAAAGGGTAAACAAGGGCAACCAAGGGCCTGGAGAAAAGGCCAAACAGAGAATTTATTTAGTAAACACTAGATCAAAATGATTGCCATAAATTGAGCAAAGAGTTAAACAAAACAAAAAATGTAGAATGTGTCTTGCAATGGCATCAAATTAAGCTTGGTTAAAACGTACAGAGCAAGAACATCGAAGTTATTGAAGACAACTTGGAGGAAGTTGTTGTTGTTGTTGTCAGAAGCACCCATATTTTTCAACTAGGTTCTGTTTTGTGCAGCTTCTGTGTAGAAGAGTGTTCAATGTTCACCTAAAAAGTGACAGAGAAGAAGAGAGAGGGTTGGGAAAAGAGTGACCTCAAAAAGTGACAAAGAAAATGCGGGAAAGTTGGCAAACAGCAACTAATGTTTTGGACAATCTATTGGGCACGACCAACGAGGCACCGAATTTCACTTTTCTTTACTCTGTCGCACGAGATATAGATAGACTTCTTGGGTGGGCCAGGGTTTCCTTAATTTGCATCAAGTTTTATATTCAAAATTCCTTGTCATATGTTGTATTAAAAATAATTAAAAAAGATATTAATTATTTTTCCAGGATATCTTTATTCATTAGTATTCATTTAATATTTATAGCATTTTGAATAAAGATAATTTCGTAGAAAATTATTTTATTAAAATAATTTGTTTAAAAATTACACCATGTTAAATTATAAAAAATGCAGCAGAAAAAGGCTTCAGATAAAATGTAATATGTACGAATATGGAATGGAAAATTATATATATTAAGGGTTAAATATGTTTTTGTTAGAGGTAAAATAGGAAAAATTTAATTTTTGGTTTCTAATATATATATATATATATTAAAAAATTTTGATATAATTATTTTAATTTTTTTATAAAATAAATAAATTTTAAATTTTATTGTTATAATTTTATTTTTATTTTTATTCCTTAAAGATATATAATTATTATTTTAATTTATTAATATTTATTTTAGAATAGATAAATAATATTTATTTTATAATTCAAGCCAATTTTTCGAGGTTATATATTGGCATAATTATTGAGTATTATATAAGATGATCAATTCATCTTTTGTTAGAAATATAAAAAGTTAATCATGTCATATGATGGAAGAGGATCAAATATATTGATTTTAAATTTTGCAATAATGAAAATTAAATAATTTATTTTATATCAAAACTAAATTTTATCTATTTTATTTGAACTAAAAATATATTTAATTCATATACTAATTTATAAAAACATACTAAGTATTAAAATGATAAATTTTTAATAAAAAGAATTAACTATAAAAATATATAATATTTTATTTTATAAAATCTCACTTTTAAATATTTAAAATAATAATAAAAGATAATATTAACGTTCTCCGAATATTAAATAGGACCGTGTTGCATAAATTACATGAATATATACAGAAAATAAATTAGATTAAAAAAATCTACGATGATTGTATTTAGAAAAAATACATCCCTTACATTTCAATTAGATTATCTTTTACGATAATCGTATTAAAGTTGTTAAAATGAGAAATTTATTATAATATTTTTTTATTTTACTTTTAATTTTAACTACCATTCAAATTAGTAGCTAAATCTTAACTAATTAACTATTAATTAATTAGAATATTATTTTTCCCAATTAAATTTAAGTTATATTCATTTATATTTCTTATTACTACAAATTAGCTAGAAAATAGCTACAAATTTTAAAAATTTACTACAAATTAACTAAGATTATTTTTTTAGCTAATTTGCTACTTATTTCATGCTATCACCAATATTATAATAATTTTGCAGTTAATTATTTTTTCTAAAAACTAGTTATAAAATAACTATTGATTTTAAAATTTTGTAGTTAATTATTTTGTAGGAAATTTTAAAATTTCTAGTAGTGATTGTAATTAGATGATAATGTAAAACTACTTTCCATTGTTGGTATATGACTCTTGTATTTAAGTTAATTTGCTTAAAAAATAGATTTAATATACCTTTAATTTTTTAGTTTAATTTATAGATGATTTTAATATTTTTTCCATTTATTTTACTTAATTAAGTCCCATTATTCTCAAATTAAATAATTTTAAATTTGTTTTTTACTTTTATTTAAAATCTTCAAAATTTTATTTTCTGCTTAATATATTTATAAATCAAATCAACAAAATTATTTTAAATTTCACTTAAAATTTATCAATTGAAATATCAAATTCCACCCAAAATAAAAAAATATAAAAAAATTCCCTTAACCAAATTTTATGAAAATTCACGAAAATTTTAACTTCCAACTTGATCCATTTTCATCCTTAATTGAGTCTTGTTGATTTTCTAAGTCTACTATCATACATTTATTTAAATTTTCTTATAAATAATAATAATAGTAATGATAAAATCCTTTCAAATCCAAATGACCTTAATGACTTAAATTTCTTAATAAAGTCTAAAATACTAAACAATCAACAATCAACAAATAAAAATTAGCAGAAATGACAATATTTGTTTGACTCAAGGCTTAGTAGCCCGCCAACTTTATTTTGTCCATTTATGTTAAGCTAGTTTGGGTTGAGCTACTACAAACTAGCTAGGTTGGCTATATTTGCCACGTATGGTAAGGTATCAATATATTTGGATGCCATATATGGCAGTGACTAACCTACCAATAAAATTAGTGATCTTGTAGCTTTATCTTTAATTTTAGTTAGTTATTTTTTTTATTATATTTTGATTCTTTACTTTTTCATTTTGATTTGGTAACTTTTACTAAGTTATTAATTTTAATGATGATATAAAACAATAAAAATGTAATAATAAAAAAAAGAAAATAACAGTTATGTATGAACATTATAAAATAATTTTACACTATCATTCTATAATAAATTATTATTGGTATTTTAAAGTAATTATATATAATTATTTTTTATTGAATAATTATATAAAATTATTTTACATCGTTAATGCATAATTTATTTTTCTAAACAAAATGTTATGTGCTCTATTTTTTATTTGTTTAGAATGTAACCTTTTTCCATGTTTATGTTAAAAGTAAGATATTGTACTTGTTTTGTTAGTTTCATTGTGAAGATTGCAGAAGGGTTGATCACCCCTTTACTAGTGATTGATAAAGACCCTCTTGCTGATAAAAATAATATTCATAATATAAAGATAAAAATATATTTAATTCTATGTACTTTCCTAATAATTTCAATATGCCCTGGACCTACGTTTAGTTGAAGGACATTGTCTCAACTTTTTTTTATCCTAACATAACATATATTTGGCTTGAGACACAAGCTGCTCCGGTGGATGATTACAATAATGCATTGAACTTAAGACTAAAGTACCATAGCAAAAATTCAACAGCTCAGACTCACACGTCTATGACTGACCATATTATTGCGTTTATGTGACAAAACAACCTTGGAAACTTCGAATATATTCCTAGCTTCCTGTTTAGTTTTATTTATGTGCGAATTGTCCCTGCTTAAAGCTACCAATTGGTGTTGCTTGCTTCTTTAGTACTACAATATCAATACCAACCAACCACCTCTACAAAAGATTATTACATATTTACATCTCTTATTGATATTTGAAAAGCAGCTATATCAGCTCCATTATAACCCAGCTAATCAAGCATATACTTTGCTTAGAGCTTAAATGAACAAATTAATAAATAACACAAAATACAAAACATGAAACAAACCTACTTAATTAGAGTAACTAATCCTTATCAATTATTATCTTCAACCGATTTATAGGTTTGAAAACACAGCTTTATTTGGAAAGTACGTGGAACTAATTACTCTTGATAATGTAGGAGTAGACCTAACTCAATCCTATTCCTACAAAACCAGCTTGTAAGGTTAGAGTTTTTTTTTTCTCACTTATATACTCTATTTATGCTATCTTACTAGTCAATGTAGGATTTTTAACACACTTTCCTCATATCAAGGATTAAACATCTTAAGTATGAAGTTTGCAAGACTGGACATCAGTAGGTGGTCCAATAATAGTTCGATAGCAGGTGGCTCGATAGGCTAAACAATAATTACTAAGACAAGTTCTAATATCATTTTAATAATGTAGGTTTAAGCCTAATTTGTAAGGTGAGAGTTGTTTCCACTCATATACTCTATTTAGACTATCTCACTAGTTGACGTAGTATCTCCAACAATTAATTATATGTGCATGGCCTATTCTTCCTATGAGCAATGTGTGTATAAGCAAATTATTTATGATTTTGTGCCGAAGTACGCATTCAAATTATACTCTAAACCCCACATTTTGATCAAACTAACTATTCTTTTAGGTGATCCTTATTATTGAGTTTTTGTTAATATCGATTTGAGTTTGTTTTTCATTTGAGCGAAGCTTCATCTTCACGATACAGTGAAACATGTGAAAGCTCATTTGATGTGGAACTTAAAATGTTATATACAAAATGATTAGTCCTTTTATAGGTTGATATAATTAATTAATAACAATGATATTTATACAAACATGCACATTATTTTCATCTCTCTTCCATCTTATTATATCACTTATTACATTTCTCATTTTTTTACTCTTTTATTTCTTTTTCTTTTCATCTTTTTCTTTTTATTTTCTACACTCCAAAAATAAGTATATATTCGTCATTTTCCTCTAGTTAATTACTTGAGCTATCATCTCATCTCTCAAATTTTGCCATTATAAGTAAACTTGGTCGATTTCATACATTGAGTAGTTTTATCGACACATTAATTATTAAAAAACTTCAAAATGATGAGCCTTTTGCGAAAATTTTCAAAAAGAGATTAATGTGTGCAACATACGCACAACCAATAAAATGCAACTTAGTTGATATTTAGAAGGTGTATATTAGCACCTAACACCTTGTTAGTTGAACTAAAATTCTATTTTTAAAATAAAAAAACATCATAAAGTAAGAGTAATCAAGTGATTTAAATTAATCTTTTGTAAAACTCTAAAAACATATTCTCTTTTTCGTGAGGTCTTTATTTGCTCAATTAGACGCTATGTATTCATCTCTGCAAGGTTGGTGAGAAGACATTTCCACAAACACTGTCTTCTCTTCATTTCAATTTTTTTCAATTTGCAAATTTTAATTTTTCAATTTGCAAATTTTCCTTCATAAGTCTAGTCCGTGAGCTCTCTCTCTTTTTCCCATGTTTTGAGTTTTATTTTTGAGAAGTTTTCTTCCCCTAGGTATCATTTTAAATGGCATTTAAGCAAGACATTTATAGCTTGCTAAAGCATGTTTAGAAGTAAACATGTTACCTCGTCCTGTTTCGATACACCGACGCCTCAGCGTATTAGAGGAGACTATATCCATTTGCGACAGCTCTGGCAGTAAAAAAAGAGTAGATTTTGATTCCAATGCAGGACAAGGGAGGAAGCAATAGGAAATGAGGAACAAAACGACAATGATTAGCTCTTTGTTGTGGAGGAAAGTTTTTTTGTACAATTCAGGGCCATGTTTTTGTTACCAACAAAAAAGGTTGTTTTAGCCATTTGTAGTGTGCGAAGACATCCAAGGTGCGTAAGTATGGACATATTTTCGTTCATATGATGGGAGTGACAAATATTGAAAGCGAGTCTAGTCGTACACAGGTGAAACGTAGACTTTTCGGTTCAATTGGATTTTGCTGAATTATAGCCAATTGTTAATCTTCCAGCATTTTACTCAAATAGGTATTCATATTGCAATGTCGTTTGGGGGTACGGTCATGTGTTAGCTTTAACTCAATTTTACATGTATACATAAGTTGTAATCCTCTACCATCCTTATGTATTTGAAAATAATAAATGGTGATTTTTTCAGGTTTGAGAACGTTTCCACTGCACCAGTAAAGGTAATAAAAGGTCAAAGCTCATTCCATAGGCAACGATCTGCATAAGCTATAGCAAATTATATGAAATCTTGGTTTACTTATGGAGAAAGCCTCAAATATGACAATTCTAGCTTCTAGGATATTGATATATACTATTTTTTTTTTAGATTGGAATAAGTTTGTACCTTCAAAATAATGGTACTTGATGATGAAAGTTGTTACTGAACAACTTTGTAAGTTTAAATGAATGGTACTTGGAAAATAAAGGTTGCTATATTGTAATTTTTTTCTTCTTATCATGGTTATTGAGTTTATTCTACTATTGTTTTATATATATAAAATAATTAATATAGAGTTGTGATCCATGAGATAAAGGTTCAAACAAAATCAGAACTTGTTATAAAATCAATTTTTATTTTGACTAATTAAAGGCAATTACTTATCATATCATTATTGCATAACAATGACTATACATAATAGGTAATTGCCTAACACACAATTACTTGGTAATAACAGTGACTATACAATATAACATGTGATTATACAATATAACATTGAATTTTTTTTATAAGCCAAAATAATTATATCAAAGCTACCGCTTGTTCTTTGTATATAAAGTACGTATATACCCATGTGTCAATAAAACTAAAGTTAATTATAGTAGTGGTGCAACTTCCACCATATCTTAAACACACGTCTATTCACCATTATTGTATAAAAGTGAATATCAAGATAAGAAAACTACTCATTAGTACGTAATAATGACTATACAAATTGATCCAAAATAACAATATCTAAAACTATCCATTATCTTTGCATCTAGATGCATTGACAAAGCTCAAGACAAAACATCATTGTCATTCTTTTTGTCTAACTCAAACTCCATTTTAAGAAGACTTTCTCCAACCCTTTTTCATCTTATATTTCCAACTTTTTTTCATCTTATCAAAATATAAGAAAAATGATAGGTAGTTAATATTAGCATTTAAAAAATGGTACTTAGTCAATATTAACTTTCAAAGGTACTTAGTCAATATTAACCTTCAATAAGTCAACTAAATCTTATTTATTTGGAGATTGAGAAAATAATGGTTTGATATTTTTATTTTTATTTAGACAATTTCATGAGTCATGATTTGTTCTGCCACAATTTGAAAAAAAAAACCTTTTTTGCAACCTCAACTCCTCCTTCGGGCCTTGATTGATTCCTTTAGTGGACATTTTGTTTTTAAAAAAATGGGATTTTCAATATCACATCCATAATTATTTGGAACATAATGTCTTGTTGACTTTCAAATATTTATTTTATCATTTGAATAATCTTTTCTAACTCTCTAGTAGTAACTTGCTCTTAATCTTTTGTCTTCAAAGATTTAACTTCAACACATTGAATTAGAGATCAAAACTTAACAATAAAGCTACCCTTTCAGTGACTCTATGGCTAGATGTTATCATCAATGAACTTTCTTGTCTCCATAAAAAAGAAAGATATTTCGAAGGGATACAAAAATAATTTTTCATCACTAACACTCGAATGGCATGTCTACAAAATATTTTAGAAAATTCAAATTCTTTACAAAAGCAAAGAATTGATTTTGTTTCTTGCATCCAACTTACAGAACGAACTCATTAGCTTTGGTATGAAGTCGCGCAATGTAAAAGTCATTGCCAATATTAGTTAATGAATATATATTAGTAGTCATATATATGTATATATATAAATACGTGGAGCTATATAATGTTCTATATGTTGAATACATTTGATCTTGCTTATATAAAAATTAAAAAATGTTAGCAGTTTAATCTTCATTATTAATTGGGAATTCTATATCTATTTATATATTTATTTTTCGCATGTATATCATAAAATTTAAGAATTAAAAAAATAAAATGTAATGTATTTTTACCTCTTGGAAATAAAAATAATTTATTTTTCAAATCAAAATAAAAGTCAAATTTGAACATCGTTTTTGTCTTTTTTGAGAGGAATACGTGTGTAATAATTTGACTTAATGCGTACTAACTCAATTTGTGTTAAAATATGTTCAAATGGGATGGCTTTGAAGTTCCAAAGCAACTTAACAATAAAAATGTTAATTCAGATTTTGTAGGAGTGGTCGTAACTCATTTTGAATTAAAAAGTTATCTTATCTAATCATAAAAATAAATTATGGTTTGATATAGTACAATTTTTTTTTTATTTTGTTACTAATTTTAATTATCATTTAAATTAGTAGTTAAATCCTAACTAATTAACTATTAATTAACTAGAATATTTTTTTTCCTAACTTATATTCATTTATACTTCTTATTACTACAAATTAGCTAGAAAATAACTATGAATTTTAAAAATTTACTACAAATTAACTAAGATTATTTTCTTAACTAATTTGTTACTTATTTCATGCTACCACCAATATTATAGTAATTTTGTAGCTAATTATTTTTATTAGAAATTAGTTACAAAATAACTATTAATTTTAAAATTAACTACAAAATTATTTTATAGCAAACTTTAAATTTTCTAGTAGGGATATACCGATTTAAATATGATACTAAATTTGATTCAATTCAACTTGATTAACAGCTGCCAGTTTGGATTATTCAATTTTTTATAATTTTGATTTTTTAACATACAATTAAAATTAAATAAACTTAAAACTAAACAATAATTATAACAAAGATTAATTTAAAATATCAATTATCGATCAAATCTTAATTATATAGATTAGTTAAAATAATCTTTAAATTAATTTCTTAAAAAAATCAAATATTAAAATAAAATTATACATATCCTAATAAGATAGGATTAAGATGATGAAATTATTAGAAAAAATATTCTTCAACTCACGAAAAATGAGTTTGGTGAATTGATCTCATATTGAGATTTAGTTAAAAATCTTAACCTAATTCAACTTTAATAAGTTATGGTTTAGGTTAGATTTTTTCGTTAAAATTAAAAAAATTATAAAAAATAGACATCTTGTAAGTTGATAAGCTAAATAAATAAAAATATAAATTATAAAAATAAACATAATATTACAATCACAAAAATATTATCATACTAAATTGTTTTGACATAAATGCTATTTAGAAACTATTATCATAAGTTACATAAATATAATGTAAAATAATAAAATAACATAAAATTTACAATTGTCCATAGAACATTATATCTAATAAAACAATTAATCAAAATATAAAAAATAAAAAGCTTAGCTTAAAGTGCAAGTCAACCTAATCTAACTTGCCTTTTAAATCGTTTAGTTGATTGGTTAAAGAGTTAAATTATATAACCTAATCCAACTTACTTTAGTAGGTTAAATGAGTTGGCTCACCAAATTTAACTCATTTGAACATTCCTAAAATTATAAAAAAAATAAATCGGTACGGTGATTTTATACATTTAGGCTTATACAAGTATTGAGTTGTATATTAATTTCATAAATGAAATTATATAAGTATATACAAGAATGGTTTGAATTGGATTTGTTCAATTTTCAATTTTTCATAAGATACCTGATTCAATTTAATTTCTTTTTCATTTTTCGGGGTTTTTGATTTAACTAATTTTGAAATTATTTAGTTTACTTTTTGACGATTTGCATTGAATTGAATTAATCTATGAATATCTTTCTATTATTAGGGGTTGTGACACCCTTCTAGCTCGAATACTTAAATTAAAATAATCAAGTAAATAAAATGAAGACATGGTAATAGTTAAAACAAAAAAAGGACAATTTGTATTAAGGATAAAAGGTTCACATGGTAATTAAAAGGTAGACACAAAGTTTTCAAGGAGGTTTTAGATCTAAACATTATAATTGAGAAAACTAAAGTCATCATCATCTTTAAAATAAGTCATCCAAACATCAAGGCATAGAGCAACTATTCTAACTCCTAGACCCCGATGTCACACTAATCGAGCAAGACCCCGCCTTTTCAAAACCCTAAGACTATGAGTGCCTCAACGTTACCTAAAAGAAAACAACAAGAGAAAGTACGGTGAGAAATCGCATTCAATCATATATAAAAGGCGTATAATGCCCCAAATCCCACCCATTACCGCATTTCAATTACTAACGGTTAACATATGCTCATATATTAATCACATTTCATTTATTCAAAATCAATCACAGTTCATTTACAAAATGTACATGCTCGCATTATTCGCACAATGCATATGTTCATCACCACACCTAAGAGTCTCGAGCCTCGAACTCCACACCATGGGCGAACCTCCTCAATCCCCTTAGTTATCACCGATGATGGCCACACCGTTAAGCACCCTATATGGGCCGATGCGCATTATTAAACACCACCTATGGCCCGTGCGAAGACATTCCACACAACCGTTAAACACCACCTATGGCCGGCGTGCAGCATGGTTAAACACCATCTGTGGCCCATGCATATGATTGTCCCCTATCATTAGTCCCCTGTTAAACACCACATATGGCCAGGGTATTATAGCCACGTTTGGCTTCTCATGCATCTCATTCCTCTCATGTCCATGCTCAATGCCTCTCTTATGATTTATTTATACATCATTCGCACAATCCACAATCATACCCAACTATATTAATTTAACCATCATTATTATAAATCATTCATCGAAAGCACAGGAAACGCACGTAACACACCATTAAATTTCACTCAATTTCATCATTACACACAAGAGCCTCAAATCATGAACAACCATAAACAACACAAGAATCAAGTATTTAGGGCAATTAATCATACAGTTTTCCAACAAAAATCACATTAGGACAAGACGTTAATCAGACCACAGAGCATATTGACAAGTCTTTCCTACCGATTAAAATATTTTTAGAACATAATAACCAAACAAAATTGAGAATTTAGATCCTAGAGGGACTTAGGGATTGCCCTCACTACCCGTACACTCCCGCATTCATATATGATCAAACTCATCTCCCCTGTACCTTAGATGCGAAGAATAATGATGATCTGATGCGGCTCTAGGACGATTTGAACACCCCAGCTCCTCTTCCTTGCAGGTCGGCGTTCTCTCTCCTCTAGGTCTGGCTGTCTGACGCGTAAAACACCAATTAGGGTAAACTTATTACCCCCGTCTAATATTCTAGCTGGGTCGGGCCAACCCCGACCTGCCCGTCAGCCTCCCCCGTTAATTCAATTAATTAAATTAATAAATGAAAATAATTCAGATTAATGCCTCATCAGTTTATAAAATCTTTAACCCCTCTATTAAAATAAAATTGATAATAATAATAATAATGTAATTAATTTCTAAAAATAATTAAATAAATTTTAGGATGTTACAATTCTCCCCTCCTAAAAGAAAATTCGTCCTTGAATTTACATAGAGTAAGTACTTCCCATTCCCTTACAATTGCCCTCCCCTTACTCATATACCTAGTCTTCTTTTAACCTTCAAACAAGTTAGTTCGATTACTTGCCAGAATAACAATGTACGTCCAAAGTTGAAACATGTGCAATTATTGTGTACATGGCACGGGTGAAGTGGTAGACTGAACCCAATCCAATTAGATTTTTCGAGTTTAACAAAATCTCTCCCCCAAGTTCTAAAATAACTCTAGGATTCCAACCTATCAACCAAATAGGTGCTCACACTTATCCACTCTTACCATGATTTAAGCTGCCAAAACATCTTCCAAAGATCCTCAGGCATCTATACCACCTCGATTCGATATTAAATCTACCATACGATCCTCTTCTAAGACTTACTAAGTACATAACTCCATTTCTAAATTACTTAATGCCATCTAGAAAATCATGTTCCCTCGTCTTATGGTTTCTCTTCTATCCACTAAAAACTAGTTAACAGATCATGCCCTCTAATCACACGAAAGGATGCGAAAGGATTTCCTATTTACGACATATTCTACTGTCTTGATTCTACCTAGTGATGGCTTCCTAAAACCTTGGTCATTTGGAAATTCCAATCACCTCATCTATTTTAGGTTCCTCTCCTACTAGTTGAATTTCCACTTAGTGTTTCTACGTCATCGAGAATATCAACTTAAAATCATGCAAGTGGTGTCTTCGAATCTTAAGAGTAGCCATTACTGCTACTACCTCCAAGCTAGGGGTCACATAATTCGTCTTACAACTCCTAGTTGTCTGTAAGATTAAAATACATCCTCACTATCTAGTAACAACACTCTTCTCAATAACTAAGGCAAGGTATTACTAAGGTTGGCACGGTATATAATGCTTCTCCAAGACATTAGAACTAATTCCAAATTATCAATCCACCTAAACCTTGCTCCTTCCTAGATTCTTGAGTTAAAGACTATGCTAACTTAAGGAATACGTATAGAATTCACCACGGTATTTGTCCAATCCCAGAAAAATTTATAATCTTACTCACTAATGCAAGGTTTTTAACTTAAGAGAAACTCCTACCTTAAAAGGTTGACTATTGGGTTCTCACACTAAAGATCACATAACTTAAAGAACTCATATCTTCCATTTAACTTTTATTAAACAACTATAACATGACTCATCTCAATAGTACGGACTAGTATCCTTAGATGCTACTCAAGCTTTTCTCAAACTAAACAATCATTAACAAAATCTGCTATGTCTCTTTCCATTTAGGCCACCACAATATCAAGAGAGTTAAAAGAAATGCCTCAATAGCTCCCACCAAAAGAGTTCCTCTATTTTCAAATGAAGTCAATGGGGAAAGCAAAACTGTCAAAGCAAGAGGTAAGGTTTCTAAATGCACAGTGGCACACAAATATCGTACCTTTCTTACTGGCCTTGATTCTATGAAATTCAAAGCAATGACTGTTATTGCAAAAAATGTTTGATAGAGAAATCTAATCAGTTGAACACTAGTTGTACTACTCTCTCTCGGGAATTTTCATCGTTGAGCTCTCATTCTTGCATGAATGGCTCCACCTGTTTGTGTTCACCCTACAACAACTTTATTGAGTTTTCAATAGTGAAAAATGATACCCCTAATAGCAACTCTTCTACTTGCAATTGTTCCATTATCCCTTCATCTAACCACAAAATAATAACCAACGAAATCACCCCAGAAAAATGTTGTCACCCAAAATGTTGTCACCCAACTTATTCATCTGTTAAAAAGAACCGTTGTTGCATGTGACCTTCTGTATCCATTGATGGGTTCTCTCCAGCGTCATCAATGGGTGAAAGCAATGGTTCCCATGAAGATAAGGGAATCATGGCCATAAATCCTTGTAGTGAGATAAAGGGAAGAAATTCTATTTCTTTTGACACTTCAAGAACTTTAAAGCCTTTTGGTCTCCAAATCTTAAGAATGAACACTACAGCCGCCAACTCAAGATCATGGGTAGGGTAATTCCTCTTGTGGATTAGAAGCATAAGCTACCACTCTACCCTCTTGCGTCAGCACTCCACCTATACACATCCTAGAAGTATCACAATATACTACAAAAGGTTCACTAAGGTTTGACAATACTAAAACTGGTGCACTAGTGAACTTCTCCTTAAGGGTTTGGAAGCTATACCCACACTAACTATTCTACCTAAAACAACTCCCTTCCTAACCAACTCCATCAAGGTCAAGCTAACTTAGATAAACCTTCTCTCATGACCAACTAGTCCAGGAAAACTTCTATGCTCACTCACCGATTAAGGGATCTCCCACTTAAGAACAACTTCGCCTCGAATGATCTACCCCTATACTTCTTCTAGAGATTACATGACCTAGAAAACTCACTTCTTCTAACCAAAGGTCACACTCAAATAATTTAGCATGTTAATCTCTAAGAGTCTGAATCACTACCCTCAAGTATCCCTAACTCATTAATTACTTAAGGCCCTTGCCATGAACTGTGAAGCATGAATCTTCACACTCTTTTTTATCGCCATCTTAATCTATTAAGATTAAGATAATAGTAAGCACCAAAAACACAATAAACAATAATAAATACAGCAATAAAACACATCACATCATCACTTTCCAATTTTATTAGAACAAGGATGAGGAACTCATTCCTCAAACTTCACGGACATCCAAAATAAATAGCTACTTAGGCTAGTCACAACAAAATGTTCATTCTTCAAAAGAAAACATTTCAAATCAATTGATCCACCGGCTCGCCAAGAGTCCTTTTCCTTAAAATACACTTGATTACTACACATGTACATCACACTTAACATAAATAAACACTAACACATGATAGACACATAACTCACTGGTCGAATGAATCACCCAAAATTCAACACAATGCAAAACAGAACAAACAATTTATTGTCATCTTTCAAATCAGTCCAACCATGCTAACAAATGCAATGCAAAACGTGTTAGATACATAACTCACGGCCGAATGAATCGACCTGATCTGATACCACTAAATGTGACACCCTTCTACCCCGAATACTTAAATTAAAATATAATCAAGTAAATAAAATGAAGATAGGGTAATAGTTAAAACCAAAAAAAGCACAATTTGTATTAAGGATAAAAGGTTCACATGGTAATTAAAAAGTAGGCACAAAGTTTTCAAGGAGGTTTTAGATCTAAACATTATAATTGAGAAAACTAAAGTCATCATCATCTTTAAAATAAGTCATTCAAACATCAAGGCATAGAGCAACTATTCTAACTCCTAGAACCCCGATGTCACACTAATCAGAGCAAGACCCTGCCTTTTCAAAACCCGGCACATGAGTGCCCTCAACGTTACCTAAAAGAAAACAACAAGAGAAAGTACGGTGAGAAATCGCATTCAATCATATATAAAGACAAATAATGCCCCAAATCTCACCCATTACCGTACTCAATTACTAACAGTTAATAGATGCTCATATATTAATCACATTTCATTTATTTCATGTTTACAAAATGCACATGCTTGCACAATGCATATACTCATCACCACACCTAAGAGTTTCGAGTCAGAACTCCACACCATGGGCGAACCTCCTCAATCCCCTTAGTTATCACTAATGATGGCCATACCGTTAAGCACCCCATATGGGTCGGTGTGTCGCACAGCTTAAACACCACCTATGGCCCGCCCGCGAAGACATTCCACACAATCGTTAAACACCACCTATGGCCAGCGTGCGGCATGGTTAAACACCACCGTGGGCCCATGCATATGATTGTCCCCCTATCATTAGTCCCCCCCGTTAAACACCACATATGGCCAGAGTATTATAGCCACGTCCTGGCTTCTCATGCATCTCATGCCTCTCATGTCCATGCTCAATGCCTCTCTTATGATTTATTTATACATCATTCGCACAGTCGACAATCATACCCAACCATATTAATTTAACCATCATTATTATAAATCATTCATCGAAAAGCACAAACGCATAAGACACCATTGAATTTCACCCAGTTTCATCATTGCACACAGAGCCTCAAATCATGAACAACCATAAACAACACAAGAATCAAGTAATTAGGGCAATTTATCATACGTTTCCCAACAAAAATCACATTAAGACAAGACGTTAATCAGACCACAGAGCATATTGACAAGTCTTTTCTACCGATTAAATTAGAACATACTAACCAAACAAAACTGAGAATTTGGATCCTAGAGGGACTTAGGGATTGCCCTTACTACCCGTACACTCCCGCATTCATATATGATCAAACTCATTTCCCTCGTACCTTAGATGCGAAGAATAGTGATGATCTAATGCGGCTCTAGGACGGTCTGAACACCCTAGCTCCTCTTCCTTGCAGGTCGGCGTTCTCTCTCCTCTAGGTCTGGTTGTCTGACGCGTAAAACACCAATTAGGGTAAACTGATTACCCCCGTCTAATATTCTAGCTCGATCGGGCTAACTCCGACCCGCCCGTCAGCCTCTCCCATTAATTCAATTAATTAAATTAATAAATGAAAATAATTCAGATTAATGTCTCATCAGTTTATAAATTCATTAACTCCTCTATTAAAATAAAATTGATAATAATAATAATAATGTAATTAATTTCTAAAAATAATTAAATAAATTTTAGGATGTTACAAGGGTAAAAATAGATTAGGTAAAACAAATTTTTGCTTAAATAGTCCTATCATATTTAAAATTCAAGGTCTAAGTCTAACATATTATATGTCACAAACTTTTTTTTTAGGTCTGACCTAACCCATTTAAAAGTTTGGATTGACCAATTAACCTACTTAAAATCATATTTCATATTAAAACTTTAATATAAGTGTAACTTTTCTCTGCATAGGCTAATAAAAAAAAACTATATAAAACAAACTATAATATATGAAAATTATAATATTGTTAGTTAAAGCATGAGACAAAAGTAAAAATAAGTAAATTAGGTTTTAAAAAGGTAACATGTTTATATTATATAACTATAATTTTAATGTCTAAACTAACTTTTATGATGACTTATTTAAAAATCTATTTTGTAATAAGATCATTAAACAAGACATATATTTATTCTTCAATAAACTTATAAACTTTACTCTTTTTGTAGGTCAATATATTTAATATATAACAATGATAAATACATATAGAATTTTAATATATTATAATAAATTTAATATAATAATACTAATTAAAAATTATTATTTATATTTATTTAAATAGATTGAAGTGCTAAGCTTAAAATATTTTTTCAGCGACCTAAAACATAATCTTTTAATCAAACAGACTTTGCAAAAAAATTTAAATCTAATATATTTCTTAAAATAAATCATGTATATTTCTACCCCTACCCCAAAGCACAAAAGTAGAAGAGACCAATTAGATATATTTGTGTGTTCAACACTTTAATTTATTATCTTTATTAAAGTCATTTACAGAGAATGTGAAATTTCAAACTCACATTTGAATGTCCAACATTCTCCCTTTCACGTGAGAGATGAGTATGATCTCCCGGCCTCAAGCAAAAACTTTTTGAGTACAACTGGATCTCTCAACAAAATATAAAAGTACCTCACAACATGGTTCCACAAACATCATTCAAGACAAAAAAAAAAAAAAAAGTCCATATTAACTACAACCACAAGAGGAGCCCAAATGTTGGGATTGCGCCAATGGACTAAAGAAGCTAATTCACAAGACATCATATTTTAACTCAAAGTTTATTCTCTTATATTATCTTTCATTAAGCTCATTCAATCAATGTCGGATTTCAAACTTAATTGAATTTAACATTCTCCTTCTCAAGTATGAATTACATACTCCTCCCTAGGTAAAGCCTGTTTTGAGTCTAAAGAAATCAACAAGAGTTCTCGACAAAGAGTCAAAGTGCCTCACAATGTGACTCCACAAGCATATGGGCCAAGATAAAAAAAAAAAACAAAACTAACTAACCACTGCCTACAAATATTCAGTAGTCAAATCGGCTCTAATAGAGACTTGTGCTAATGAGCTAAAGTAACAAACCATAAAAATGAATCTATAACTACATCTTCATCCAAAACTTTAAACATTAAATATGAGTTTAGTCTCTTATATTATCTTTATTAAGTCCATTTTCAATTAATTTGGAATTTCCATTCGTGTATTAAGAAATATATTAAGAAGTACAAGAAATACTCCAATTAATTCTGGTACAAATTAAAACATATTACATCATAATTATCAATATTCTGTTGCATGCACTGACAGGTTCTAACCAGTTAGAAAATAAACACCTATCATAAGCTATTTATTTTATAGGGAAAACAAGTCCATAATTTAAGCTTGATAAGATCTAAAAATTTAATGATATCAAGACTTCCTTACTTGAAAATAAACTCATTTCGTACGATTCAAAAGCACCATATAACTATAAAATTACGTAGTTCTCATCATTTCCTTTAAATAGAGTTGAATCCTTTATCAACCCTTTAAACTCAATATAAATTAACTTTCTTTTGTAAGAGTCTAATTCATTTTCCCAATTTTTTCAGCACCAAAACCTCACATAATCGCCATGTGATACTTGAAAATTTTAATAAATTAGTTCCATAGTATATGATTAATTAGGTATTGTCTCGGTCGGCCATAGGGCCGGCCGAGTCAATGAGTTGACCTATGCGCCGTCTGACGTACAGTTAGAGCAGAGATGACGCGTCAATGATTTGTATAAAAAAAGCTCAACAACGAAGTTTTCTAACCTGACACATTCTGGTCCTGCGTCTTGTCTTATAGGGGTTCTCGCTGCTAGACGACAAAAGGGGGCTTTTGGCACAAAAAGGAAAAAAACGAAGGAAGAAAGGAGAGTTCGAATTTAGACAGAACATTGGCGCCTACCGTGGGGCTGATGATGGCGTTTTTTACAGTCGTTTACGCGCTTATCAAATACTAAAGCTAACTATAGTATAGTTAACCCTAGGTCATTTTTCTCAAGGACACAAAAATGCTCAATGAATATTTCAATAAAGCGGAAACGAAAACCGAAATCTCAGTGTAGGATATCGACTCACCTCAGCACTGGCTGAGTTGCATTAGGCAGAGACTAGGCCGAATTGATCTCGGCGGAGACGATCCGGCTCGGTCTCAAATGAAAAGCATGACAGACGCTACAGAGGACTATCTCTGTCTCGGACTTTAAAAGCAAAGAAACGGGGGAATGATTCAGGATTCAAATCAATTACAAACAAAATTGAGACTAATTAATGTGTTGAATACTGTTCTAAGACTAATATTACTACTGTGTCCAAGTTCACCCCAATATCCAAGGTTTTCCTCGTTCGCTTTACTCCAATTACAGTCCATATCAGCCTCTAGTAGTCTTATGGCAATCGCCACGATCCGCCTCATGCCATATCGAGGATTTACACAATCGTTACCTCATCTGTTGGTAGAGATTAAGTTCAAGCTGATTTTAGAGTCTCAATTAATTGTCATTAAGTGATTATCTACTGAAATAGTTAAACCAATTCCAATCAGTTCAGTTTAACCTTGTTCTATTACAGGTGCAATCGCAACACAGCAATTGAATTTAAAACATCAGAAATGCAATGGAGTTTAGAATTCAGAAATCGCTTATGATATTGAAAGTAAAATACAAACACAGGGGCTTGGATTCGGTGGCTCGCCTTCCACAACGATCGCTATGGACGACGGTGATGGTTCACTTCTGCTAGCTAGGAGTTAAGGTTCGGATCCTCCAGAGTGCGTTGGAACTCCAATCGGTCTCCTCTGATAATCTTCGGCTTTTCAATCCTTAGCTTTCATTTCCTCAATCGAGAGAAATGCCATTGAAAGCACCGCTCACCACCGTGAATGGAAGAGAGAAATTGAGGGAAGAATTAGAGAGGGACGAATGGAGAATAACGATAGGGCGTTGAAGGAGTTAGCTACTCCGCACGTGGTGTATCAACCCCGGTGCATCCAATACCCACAGCTGAGCCAGTTTCTCAAACATATGAGTTGAAATCTGGTCTTATACACTGTTCTAAATTTCATGGTCTTGCAGAGAAGACCCCCCACAAGCACCTGAAAGAGTTCCATGTGGTCTGCTCTACCATGAGGCCGCTAGGGATATCGGAGGACTATATAAAGATGAAGGCATTCCCATTCTCCCTGGATGGGGCAGCAAAGGATTGGCTGTACCTTCACCGGCCCTTTTCAACACCTGGGAGACATGAAGCGTGCATTCCCGGAGAAGTTCTTCCCAAGCATCCAGAACTGCGACCATCGAAAAAGAGATATGTGGGATAAGGCAAAGATACAGGTGAAATATTACATGAATACTGGGAGAGGTTTAATAAACTCTGCGCCACCTGTCCACATCATCGATCAAATAACAGCTGCCGATCCAATATTTCTATGAAGGACTATCTCTAATGGACAGTGAGTATGATAGATGCAGCTAGTGGTGGAGCTTTGATGGACAAGACACCAAGAAGAAGAAGGCACCTGATTTCCAACATGGCTGGTAATACACAGCAGTTCCGGAATCGAGGGCCGAAATCAATCCCTTGATGGTGAATGAAATCAGTCAGCCCAATCGAGGTGGAGAATCAGTGACCGAAAGTTGACATCATTGGTGAGACAGCTTGCTATTGGACAACACCAACCCGCCATGGCAGCAAAATTATGTGGCATATGTACTTCCGTGAGCACCCCACTGATATGTGCCCCACTCTCCAAGAAACCGAGCCGGAATACCAAAGAAAAAATGTTGGAGCCATAGGTGGATTTCAAAGACGGGAAGCACCAGATCGAATCGGGCGTTTGATAACCAGCAGCATAGGGGGAGACAACCATTTCGCCAGGACCAAATCAAGGGCCATATGCAACCCAACAATTCTGATCCGCACCGAACACTTATCACGGCAAGCAGGTTATCAACAAATTACTCAGCAATACCCAAAGACCACCTTTTCAAAGAACAACAACAACAGCAGAGAGTGCCTACTTCCATCTCTGGAGGACCTAATGAAGCAACTTGCAACCAATAACTGAGTTCCAAAGAATCATGAGCTCCAAAGAACATGCAGTTTCAGAAAATATGACCGCCACCATCCAAGACCTCAAAACGCAAATTGGTCAGCTAGCTAACACAAATGAGCCAACTTCAGCCGGCAGATCTAGCAATCTCCCTCTCAAAGCATTCCAAATCCGAGAGGTAACGCCAGTGTAGTCACTCTCCGAAGTGGAAAAGAACTACCTCAACCTACACTGCAGCAGACGCCGAGATCACTAGAAGCCGACTCAGAGCATAATGCCGACCTACAGTCTCAGCCAGAAAAAAGCTGTTCCATTGCCATTTCCATCTCGGCCACTTCAAAGAAGAAAGCTAGAGTCGGATGACGAAAGCTGTCAAGATGTTCCGTAAGGTGGAAATCAACATTCCACTCTCGATGCCATCAAGCAAGTTCCCAAATGCACGCAAAGTTCCTCAAGGAACTCTGTGTGCACAAGCGAAGAAGATAAAAAGGAAGTGTGAGGTTGGAGGTGGTGTCGACCTTAACTAAGAACGAAACTTCCACCACAGGGACAGCAACACTGCCAAAGAAATGCAGAGATCCTGGAATCTTTTTCTGTTCCATGCACCATTGGTGAATGCACTTTTGCCGATGCCATGCTGGATTTGGGAGCCTCAATCAATGTCATGCCTAAGATCAATCTACAGTCCCCGAATTTCGGAGATTTAGAACCAACAGGATGACCATTCAACTTGCTAACAGGAGTATTGTCCAGCCCCCGGGTGTTCTTGAGGATGTTCTCGTCCAAGTTAATGAGCTAATTTTTCCAAATGACTTTTATGTTCTTGACATGGAGGATGAGACAGTTTTAAAAGAATCAACTTTAATTTGGGAAGACCATTCTTGATGACGGCACGAACAAAGATTGATGTATACTGGGGACTCTCTCAATGGAATTCTATGACACTCTGGTGCAATTCAATATTTTCGAAGCTATGAAGCACCCCAATCAAGACCATTCCCTCTTGGCATTGACCTTATTGAAGAACTGGTTGAAGAATATCTTCAACTAGACAAAATTGAGGGAAGCATGGAAGATTTTGCTGAAGTTAACTGATATTATCAGTTGCTTAGGAATCTATGAAGAAGCCGACAAGAAAGAAGTACATACCCTCTCCAGCTCCGAGGACGAATATGATGACATCGCTGACTTGGAATTCAAAGCCGAATTATTCAAAACAATGAACCAAGCATGCAATCAGACAAACCCGGAGTGCTCAGAAAGTGAAGAGGCTGAAGTTGCCGAAACTAACCAATACTTATTTGCACAGCTGGCAACTATCCGGCCTGGTCTCGGCTGAGTACAGACAGACGCTACAGAGGCGGATTACCTCTGTCTCAACCAGAAAACAGTAAAGAAAGCAAGAAACTGGGAGTTGGGATGCGAGTAATGCAGAAAATAAACTAAGACTATGAATGCAGTAAATGTATACTACTGTTACTAATTATCTATTAGTATTATATAACTGTATTCAGATTCAATTCCATTAATCAAGTCTAGTCCAGGTTCCAATCTCCAGTTCATAGTCCATATCAGCCTTTGGTAGTCATATGGCAATCGCCAAAGGTTCATCCATTGTCATACCGAGGATTTATGCAATCGCTACCTCATCAGTTGACAGGGATTAAGTTCAGAGCTGATTTTAGGTTCTCTTTCAACAATCGTTAAGTGATTACCTACTGAATTAGTTAAACCAGTTCCAATCGGCTTAGCTTAACATTGTTCACAGTTCAATTGCAATCGCAGATTCAATCGTGAATTAAAGTAGAGGAAGAGAACAGAGATATGAAATGCAGAATGAAATCGATTAACAGAAACAAAATACAAATACAGTGGTCCGAATTCAGATGGCTCCATCTTCCTCAACGATCCATAGAACTAAAACCATTGCCGAGTCACTTAAAATACGCCTACTTGGACAAAGAACAGCAACTCCCGGTTATTATTGCTAGCAATCTCAACCAAGAGCAAGAAGAAAAGTTGTTGGAGGTCCTAAGGCAGCATAAGAAGGCAATAGGGTGGAAACTTTCTGACCTTCCTGGCATAAACCCCTCCATCTGCATGCTTGGTTCATTGTTTTGAATAATTCGTCTTTGAATTCACTTTAATTCCACACTCACTGTATCCATTTTCTCGCTCCCCCGCTCTCTCCATTTTCACGGTGGTGCGGTGCTGCATTGGTGCTTCTCTCGATTGAGGAAGTGCAGGTCTAAGACCGGGAAGCTGGACGTTTACCAGAGGGGACCGATCAGACTCATTGACGCACTCTGGTGGAACTGATCCTCGCCACCAGGGCTAATCGGAGGTGAACCACCACCATCAACCTCGCGTCGTTGAGGAAGATGGAGCCATCCGAATTGGACCACTGTATTTGTATTTTGTTTTTTAATTGATTTCGTTCTGCATTTCATATCTCTTTCTCCTTCCTACTACTTTAATTCACGTTGAATCATGATTGCAATTTAATCTGTGAACAATGTTAAGCTAAGCCGATTGGAACCTGGTTTAACTAATTCAGTAGGGTAATCACTTAACGATTGTTGAATGAGAACCTAAAATCAGCTCTACACTCAATCCAATCCAACTGATGAGGTAGCGATTGCATAAATCCTCAGTATGACAATGGGCGAACCTTTGGCGATTGCCATATGACTACCAAAGGCTGATATGGACTATGAACTGGAGATTGGAACCTGGACTGAGACTTAATTAATGGAACTGAATCAATACAGTTATATAATAATAATAGATAAGTAGTAATAGTAGTATACATTCAACTGCATTCATAGTCTTAGTTTATTTTTCTGCTTACTTGCATTCAAAACCCCGTTCTGCTTTCTTTCTTGTTTTAAGGTTGGGACAGAGGTAGTCCCCCTCTGTGGCGTCTCAACACTCAGTAGGCACCAAGCCGGATAGTCTCTGCCGGGCCGAGTCTGCTTGGGACCGTCTCTGCCAGTTTCGTTGAGGCTTGACTTCGGCCATTGAGAAAGTCGATACTCTGCATCTCAGATTCTACTTTCACTTCACTTTACACCAATTCACAACTGAACACACTGTGTCCTTGAGAAAGAATGACCTAGGGTTAGCTATACTATAGTTAGCTTTAGTTATTTGATAAAGCGGCGTAAGCGATCAGTAAACGCCATCATCAAATTGGCGCCTCTTGGGTAGGAGTTCAATTTGATGATGTCTCGTTTATAGTCGTTTCAACGCACTTATCAAATACTAAAGCTAACTATAGTATAGTCAACCCTAGGTCATTTTTCTCAAGGACATGTTGTGCTCAATCGTGGTTTAGTGTCAAGTTAAACAATGCAGAATCTGAGATGTGAAGTGTTGACTCTCCCTCGGTTGAGCCGAGTCGTGGTTGGCGAGACTGAGCAGAGACGGTCTCGGCAGAGATGGTCTCGCTAAGACTATCCGCCTGGTCTCCGAGTAAGCAGACGCCACAGAGGCGGATTACCTCTGTCTCAACCAGAAAAACAGTAAAGAAAGCAAAGAACGGGGAGTTGGGATGCGAGTAATGCAGAAAATAAACTAAGACTATGAATGCAGTAAAATGTATACTACATTACTAATTATCTATTAGTATTATATAACTGTATTCAGATTCAATTCCATTAATCAAGTCTAGTCCAGGTTCCAATCTCCGTTCATAGTCCATATCAGCCTTTGGTAGTCATATGGCAATCGCCAAAGGTTCATCCATTGTCATACCGAGGATTTATGCAATCGCTACCTCATCGGTGACAGGATTAAGTTCAGAGCTGATTTTAGGTTCTCTTTCAACAATCGTTAAGTGATTACCTACTGAATTAGTTAAACCAGTTCCAATCGGCTTAGCTTAACATTGTTCACAGCTTCAATTGCAATCGCAGATTCAATCGTGAATTAAAGTAGAGGAAGAGAACAGAGATATGAAATGCAGAATGAAATCGATTAACAGAATCAGAATACAAATACAGTGGTCCTGAGTTCGGATGGTTCCATCTTCCTCAACGATCGCCAAGGTTGATGGTGGTGGTTCACCTCCGTTCGCCTAAGTACTGAGGATCAGCTCCACCAGAGTGCGTCAGTAGTCTGATCGGCCCCTCTGGTGAACGTCCAGCTTCCCAGTCTTAGACCTGCACTTCCTCAATCGAGAGAAGTGCCACCGCAGCATCGTGGCGCCACCAGAATGGAAGGATGAGGGTGAGGAGATGGAGTAAAATGAGGTGTATTAGGAGTGAATTCCCTAAAAACGAACGTGTAAAAAGTGCACAGCTCTTCCTATATATACACGAAGCTGTGATATGCTAATCCTAACGAATCCTAACAGAATTACAATGTGAATGTCCTATTCTACCCCTATGCAGATCTTCTCTCGTGACATGGCAGATTTCAAGGAGTGACATGACGGATGAGCTGACGTCGAGGTGGCCTCCAAGCTTGGATAGCCGATGTGGACAATATACTTGGGCCACTCTTCGCTGGGCTGTTTGGGCTACAAGTCAAGGATTGCCTAGGCGATTCTGACTCGGTCGGGATGGAGCGGTCTGGCGGGACGACTTCATCTCGGTCGGGACTCCTTGTTTGACTTTGGTCAACTTTCGCTGACCTCCGCAAAAGAAGAAGAGTTACTTTCATTAGCTAAGAAATCTAAATTAGCACAAATTTGTATTTTCTATATATTTGAGCTCATAAAATGAATCTTAGCTAACAGTTCATTCTTAAGCATAGAATAGTCTTGCAAACCTCCTTCTTAGGTGTCTAAAAGATGTATAAATTGTGACTCATCAAGGGCCTGCGGTAAAAAACTAACCCCAACGACCACGAGGAGAGGAGATAGCAAAACGACGAGCCCAGACCATGCCAGTCACCAAAAATCAGGCTAGTTCCACTAATGAGGGAGAGGAGGATACACTGCAAAGACTGCTTCAATTGTGGCCTCTCTCTAAGCGCGTAGTGACGAGCAGTCATGGCTCAGCGTAGAGGCAGAGCAGAGACAAGCTGAGGCAAAGGAAAGGTACTGCCTAGTAAAGGAGCGTCACCTAGAGGCAATGAAGATGACGGAGCGAAGGGAAGAGGAGCTTCGCCAGCAAATAGCTGCGCTCAAAACCACGGAAAGGCTTCCACGAGAGAAAACTCGATTCAACCATTATGGGGAAACCTTTTGCCAGTGAGATTGGTGAAACCTGCATCCCTCCCAATTTCAGGGAAATAGTGGTGGGATCGTTCGATGGAACTTAGAACCCCTACGCCCACCTGCAAGCTTTCCAAGCACAGATGTACATCAGCGGCGAAGATGACAGACTCAGCTGTAAGCTCTTCCCAGGCACCTTGAGGGGTGTAGCCATGCAGTGGATGGCTACCCTATTGGCCAGATCGATCCAAACCTTCAACGACTTAGCCGGATCGTTCTTCTCCCAGTTTGCAGCCAATAAGATAAAGAAGTTGGAGGTGGCTGACCTCTTCAATATCAAACAGGCTAAGGAAGAAAGCCTAAAGAGCTATTGATGAGTCACAATTTATATATCTTTCAGACACCTAAGAAGGATGTTTGCAAGAATATTTTGTGCTTAAGAACGGATTGTTAGCTGAGATTCATTTTATGGGCATAAATATAGAGAAAATACAAATCTGTGTTAATTTAGATTTCGTAGCTAATAAAAAAAGTGTCACTCCTTCTTCTGCAGGTCAAGCTGAATTGACTAGGGTCAACATAAGAGTCTCAATGAGATGAAGTCGTCTCCTAGCCAGATCGACTCCATCTCGGCCATGCAAGAGTCGTCTCATGTAGTTCATACCTGGGGCCCATGCCTTACAGCCCCAATAAAGAGCGGCCCAATCGTGCTTTGTCCAGGTCACCATCCAAATCAGAGGCCACCTCAAAGCCAACCACCATGTCACTTTTAGGAATCTGCCACGCCACGTTGAAAGATCTACAGAGGGGGTAGAATAGGACATTCACATTGTAATTCTGTTAGATTCGTTAGGATTACCATATCACAGCTCGTGTATATAGGAGGAGTCAAACTTTTCACACGCCTTTGAATTCACTTTTGATTCCACACTCACTTTATCCATTTTCTCGCTTTCATTCTCTCCATTTTTACGGTGGTGCACGGTGCTCATCATGGGCGCTTCTCTCGATCGAGGTAGCGTAGGTTTGAGACTGGGAAGCTGAAGTCCGTCGAGGGGACCGATCAGATTACGACGCACTCTGGTGGAGCTGATCCAACGCCAGCTTATCGAGAGGTGAACCACCACCATCAACCATGGCGATCGTCGTGGAAGATGGGTCCACCTGAATTCAAACCACTGTATTTGTATTCTGCTTTCTGTTAATCAATTTCATTCTGTGTTTCTTATCTCCATTCTCCTCCTCTCCTTTAATTCATGATTTAATCCAAGATTGCAATTGAGTTGTGAACAATGTTAAGCTAAGCCGATTGAACTGGTTTGACTAATTCAAGAGGTAATCATTTAACGATTTTAATCGAGAACCTAAAACCAGTTCTGAACTTAATCCCTACCAACCAATGAGGTAGCGATTGCATAAATCCTCTGATGGCAATGGATCTAACCTTTCGCGATTGCCATAAGATTACCCAAGGCTGATATGGATTGAGAACTAGAGTATGGAATTGACCGACTTGACCGAACATGAATACAGTTATATCATAATAATAATAGTAAACCAGCAGAGCTAGTATATGTTTACTGCATTCAGAGCCTAGTTTACTTCTTGCTTTACTTACGTCCCAAACTCCCCTGTTTACTTGTTTTTCAGTCTAAGACGTAGATAGTCCACCTCTATAGCGCCTCCTGTCAAGACTTAGCGAGACCAAGCCATTGACTCTACCGAGATCATCTCGGCCGCCTCTACCAAGAGCGACTGGCCAGTGCTGAGGAAAGTCAACACTTTACACCCTAGATTCGATAACATTTCGCTTAACACCAAATCACAACTGAGCACACTATGTCCTTGAGAAGAATGACCTAGGGTTGACTATACTATGGTTAGCTTTAGTTATTTGATAAAGAGTTCAAACGACTGAAAAGAGTCCGGTTATCAGCTATCTATCACGGTTCAACAACGCGACAGTCCGGGTGGATGACCCGAACCAGAAGTTCTTTGTAAAGGCCTTTCAAAAGGGCCTGAGGGCGGGACTGTTCAGCGACGCTTTAGCCTTGAGGAGGCCAACCAGTATGGAAGAAATACGTGCTCGAGCAGAGAAACACGTTGAAGTTGAGGAAGATCAACTCGAGCGACATGAGGCTGAGCGTGATTTCAGCCACAAAGATGTGAGGCGTCCAATTCAAGCCAAGGAAGACAAGCACCCAGTGCCCACCCGAGCACGCGACGCGCCACAGCATTTTACTCCACTGAATGAGAAAAGAGCACAAATTCTGCGGGAAATTTATCACACCACCATGTTGGAATTTCCCAAAATAGGAAATGGAAGAATCATGGGAAAGGACAAGGATAGATGGTGTGATTTCCACCGAGCTTTCGGCCACTCCACCAAAGACTGTTGGACCTTGAGAATACAAATTGAGAAACTGGTTCAAGACGGCCGTCTTCGCCGTTATGTCAGACGCCTCCAACTTCTTTATCTTATTGGCTGCAAAGTGGGAGATGAACGATCCGGCTAAGTCGTTGAAGGTTTGGATCGATCTGGCCGATAGGGTAGCCATCCACTGCATGGATACACCCCTCAAGGTGCCTGGGAAGAGCTTACAGCTAAGTCTGTCATCTTCGCCGCTGATGTACATCTGTGCCTGGAAAGCTTGCAGGTGGGCGTAGGGGTTCTAAGTTCCATCGAACGGTCGTCTTCGCCGTTACGTCAGATGTCCTACAGACAGATGTGGCGACTTGCCGACCGAGCACAGTAAGGGACAGTCGTCTGAAACCACTGCCTGGGACAGAAGTAGGTCACGCCAAAGGATGACCCCACGTCAGGGCACCATTGCCACTATATCAGGTGGAGGAGTGGCTCCCTGGCCTAGGGATTTTACGCAGAAGATGGGAAGGGAACAGGATGTCCAGGCCGTGTTGACGGGGGCGAATTTGACGCCCATGGGAAGAAGAGACCTCGGCCTAGCCATCACGTTTGACAACCGAGATCTGAGACATGGTGTGCTCGGTCGGGATGAGCCAATGGTGATTTCAGTGGTAGCAGTAGAGTATAAAATAGAGCGCGTCCTGATTGATCAGGGCAGCTCAGCCAATATTTTATACTAGACCACCTTCTAGAAAATGCAACTACCATTATCCTAGCTCCAGAAGGGTACAGGAAGCTTGTACGGATTTGTGAGAGAGTGGGTACCCATCAAGGGAACGGTAGAGCTGGAAACCAGTTTTGCCGAATGGTCAGGAACAAGAGTAATCCCAGTCCTTTATATTGTGGTTGATGCTAGGGCGTCCTACAACATTATCATGGGCTGACCGACGTTAAATAGATTGAGGGCCATTGTGTTCACTCGTCACCTTTGCATGAAGTTCCCAATCGGTCGAAAGGTAGGAAGTGTGTGGGCTAACTATCAACTGGCCCATAAATGCTATGAAGACAGCTTGAAGGTAGAGACCTATCCTACTAAGGTAGCAGTCAATGTGCTGGAATTGGATTTGGACCCGAGGAGCCAGCATGAGCACGAGGGGCCATACCCAGCCAAAGAGATGAAAGAAATTTAGTTGGGACCTCTATCTACCCAGGTGATAAAGATAGGGTCAGCCCTGAGTCCTGAGGAGGAGGGCATGCTGATAAGTTTCCTTAAGGAAAACCGTGATGTGTTAGCTTGGTTAGCTAATGATATGTCGGGCATAGACCCTGATTTTATGTGTTACCGCCTATCAGTGATGCCCGAGGTGAGGCTGATCGTCCAGAAGAAGAGAAAGCAGGGAGAAGAAAAGCGTAAAGTAGCAAGGGAGGAGACACACAAGCTATTGACGGCTGGATTTGTCAGGGAAGTGCACTACCCAACATGGTTAGCCAATGTGGTTATGGTTAGGAAGCCTAATGGAAAATGGAGGATGTGCATAGATTACACCGACTTGAATAAGGCCTGCCTTCAGGACCCTTACCCCTTGCCCAGTATTGATAGGTTGGTGGACGGTATAGCAAGATTTGCTCTGTTGAGCTTCATGGATGCCTACTCAGGTTATAATTAAATCTGTATGCATCCGCAAGACGAGGAAAAAACCACATTCATCATGAATGATGATGCCTTCTATAACAAAGTCATGCCATTTGGCCTCAAAAATGCTGAAGCAACTTACTAGCGCTTGATGGAAAAGATATTTACGGGGGTTATGGGCACAAATGTAGAGGTGTATGTTGATGACATGGTGGTTAAGTCTTAAGAGACGGCCGAACACTGTCGGGCACTCGAGCGCGTGTTCAGTATTCTAAGGAAGAATCAACTTAGGTTGAATCTAGGAAAGTTCTCGTTCAGGGTTCGCGTAGGAAAATTCTTGGGTTTCATGCTGACCAAGAGAGGCATTGAGGCCAATCCTGAGAAGTGTCAAGCGGTTGTCAATATGAGAAGTCCGTGAAGCGTCAAGGAGGTCCAATAGTTCATGGGTAGAATCACAGTGCTGTCCTGCTTTATTTCAAGGGCGGTAGAGACAACCATCCCAATATTTGGAACTCTCAAGAAAGGAGGAAATTTTGTATGGACGCCCGAGTGCGAGGAAGCCTTTCTGCGCCTGAAGGCGATGTTGGTGACCCCCCCAGTGTTAACCTGTCTTTATCCAGGTACACCCGTATACTTATATATATCTGTGTCTGATGCTGCCATTAGTTCCGTATTGATCCAGGAGAGGGAAGAGGAACAACGACTAGTCTACTTCACCAGCAACGTACTCCAAGGTGCTGAGAAAAGGTACCAAAAAATTGAGAAAGCAGCCCTCGCCTTGTTGTGGTGTCGCGACAATTGTCCCCGTATTTCCAAAACTTTAGCATAATCGTTCGGATAGATTTTCCTATATGGCAGGTACTGCAAAAATCGGGATCGGGCAGAAGGATGGTCGCATGGAGCGTTCAGTTGTTAGATTTTGACATTTCGTTCAAATAGAGGGGGCATGTGAAAGCGCAAGCGCTAGCCGACTTCATAACAGAATTAACCCCTAAAGGCCCCCAGGCCGTAGATGAAGGTGAATGCTACCTCTCCATCGACGGATCCTCAAATCAGACAAGGTCAAGGGCGGGGATCATTCTAGAAGGGTTGGAAGGCGTACTCATTGAGCAGTCCTTACACTTCGATTTAAGAGTCAGCAATAATCAGATAGAGTATGAAGCGCTGCTGGCAGGCATGAGGTTAGCCTGAGAACTAAAAGCGAAAAGGCTGACAGCCAAGAGTGACTCGAAACTAATAACGGGACAGGTGAACGACGAGTATCAAGCAAGAGATCCCCAGTTAGCCAAATATCGAGAGCGGGTAGTAAAGTTGGCCTCCATATTTGAAAAATTCATACTTGTACATGTGTCATGAGATCAAAACGAGCAAGCCGATTTGTTGGCCAAGCTTGCTAGTACATAGAGGATGGGACAACAAAAGTCAGTGATCCATGAAAACTTGGAAGCGCCGACCGTCGACCAGGAGGAGGTGTGGAATGTTGAAAGAAAAGTAACTTGGATGACTCCATTGGTCCAATACCTCAAGGACGGCCGGGTTTCGGCCGAAAGCCAGGAAGAGTATCAAGAGTGACTCGAAACTAATAATGGGACAGGTGAACGACGAGTATCAAGCAAGAGATCCTTGATGGGTCATAAAATGCACATCTTAAGTGGACCTAAGAAGGGTACCATTGAACAACTCACGAGCTTAAAAGATGACTGTTAGCTAAGATCCATAATTAATGGCCTAAACTTGAGTAAAACACAATCTGTGCTTAATCAAGGTTTTTAGCTAACTGTCTCTTCATTGCAGGTTCAGCTAAACTCAGCCCCCCATCAGAAGCCCAGGCCGAGAGCCTCTCGGCCAGACCGACACTCAACCTATGCAGAGAGCCCAGTCAGGCAGATCCAGGTGGAACTCCACGTTAGCAATCAGAACCATCTTGGGTCCAGCTCAGCCTCACGTCACTACCTGGAGCAGCTTGCAACGCAAGTCACATCAAGGGTAGAATAGGAATTACACATGTAATTTTGTTAGCATCGTTAGCTGTGTCCACCCTTGTATAAATAGATAGAACTCTGAACGAATAGGGGCTTTTGGCATTCAAACTTTCCCGCGTTCATAATTCCGAATTCTCTCGTTTCTTCTCCTCCGCTCACGGTGGTACACAGTGCTGTTAATGGCGTTTCTCTCGATTGAGGAAATGCAGGCTAAGAACTGAGAGGCTGAAGGTTATCAGAGGATACCGATTGGAGCACCAACGCACTCTGGTGGACCTGAACCTTAGCGTCTTAGCTAGCTGAGGTGAATCATCGCCGCCGTCCATGGCGATCGTCGTGGAAGATGGAGTCATCGAATCCAGGCCCTGTGTTTGTATTTTGCTTTCAATATTATGAGCATTTTCTGAATTCTGAACTCCATTGCATTCCTGAAATCTAAGTTCAATTACTGTGTTGCGATTGCACCTGGTAACGGAACAATGCTAAACTAAGCCGATTGGAACTGGTTTAGCTAATTCAGTAGGTAATCACTTGAGATTGTTGATTGAGAATCTAAAATCAGCTTGAACTTAATCTCTGCCAACTGATGAGGTGGCGATTGTGTAAATCCTCGGTATGGTAAGGGACGAACCTTTGGCGATTGCCATAAGAACACTGGAGGCTGATGAGGACTGTAATTGGAGTGATTGAACCAGAAAGAACTTGATTATTGGAACTAAACATGAACACAGTAATAGTGAAAGCATTAGGAGTAGCATAATTGTATTTGATTATAGTTAACCTCTGTTTTGTTTCCAATTGCATTCCAACCCCCTTGTTTATTGCCTTTACGTCTGAGACAGAGATAGTCCACCTCTGTAGCGTCTGTCTGCATGTAACCGAGATCAAGCCGGATCGTCTCTGTTGAGATCGACTCGGCTCAGTCTTTGTTGAGAGTAACTCGGCCAGTGCCGAGACGAGTCAGTACTTTACATCTCAGATTCTACTCCACTTTACTTGACACCAATTAACAACTGAACACACTGTGTCCTTGAGAAGAATGACCTAGGGTTAGCTATGCTATAGTTAGCTTTAGTTATTTGATAAGCGCGTTGAAACGACTAAAAACGCCAGTCATCAATCCTCAGTTAGCCAA
Source organism: Mucuna pruriens (assembly GCA_025330945.1). Taxonomy (NCBI): domain Eukaryota; kingdom Viridiplantae; phylum Streptophyta; class Magnoliopsida; order Fabales; family Fabaceae; genus Mucuna; species Mucuna pruriens. The sequence continues at coordinate 564,774 of JAENHJ010000168.1, read as the reverse complement.
ATATTGAGAGCGAGCAGTAAAGTTGGCCTCCACATTTGAAAAATTCATACTTGTACATGTGTTGCGAGATCAGAACGAGCGAGCTGATTTGTTGGCCAAGCTTGCTAGTACACAAAGGAGGGGACAACAAAAGTCGGTGGTCCATGAAAACCTAGAAGCACCGACCGTCGACCAGGAGGAGGTGTGGAATGTTGAAAGAAAAGTAACTTGGATGACTCCGTTGGTCCAATACCTCGAGGACGGTCGGGTTTCGACTGACGGCCAGGAAGCCAGAAGGGTAGTAAAAGAGTCTGCAAAATACACGTTGGTGGGTCAGCAATTATTCAGGAGGGGCTTTGCCTTTTCCCTCCTCAGATATGTGGAGGGAGAAGAAGCCGAATATGTTATACAGGAAGTCCATGAAGGCATATGCACAATCCACATAGGAGGACGAGCTCTGGCAAGCAAAATCGCCAAGGTGGGGTATTATTGGCCTACCTTTAGAAGCAATTGCATGGATTACGTTAGGAAGTGCGACAAATGCCAGAGATTCGCTGAGGGTTGCAAAGCATCTCCAGAACGCCTACAATCGGTCACGTTGCCATGGCCCTTTTACAAATGGGGAGTGGACATATTAGGACTATTTCCAGTGGCTCCAGATCAAATCAAGTTTCTAATAGTAGCTATCGACTACTTCACAAAGTGGGTCGAAGCAGAGCTAGTTACCACCATTTCATCATAAAAGGTTAAACGCTTCCTTTGGAAGAAGATTATCTGTCGATTCGGCATACCGACTGAAATAGTGTCTGATAATGGGACCCAATTCGCGTCCAGATTAATGGCCAAATTCTGCGAGGGACTCAACATCAAGCAACTTTTCACGTCAGTAGAACACCCGCAATCCAACGGCTAGGCGGAGGCGGCTAATAGAGTCATTTTGAAGGGGTTATGGAAGAGACTAGAGAAAGCAAAGGGTAGATGGGCCGAGGAATTGCCGTAGATGTTATGGTCGTATCATACGACTCCTTATTCAACTACTGACGAAACTCCTTTCCGCCTGACGTTCAGAACAGAAGCAGTCATCCTTGTGGAAATTGGCGAACCATCTGCGTAGACCACCTTATTCGAGCTGAGTGAGAATAAGGACGAATTAAGGGCAAACTTGGATATGTTACAAGAAGTCAGGGAGGCGACCCACATAAGAGAGTATGCAGTTAAGGCAAGGGTGGCCAAGAAATACAATGAGAGAGTAATTCCACGCAGTTTTAAGCCCCAAGACCTAGTACTGAGAAAGAAAACTTAGAAAGCCGAGGGCAACAAGTTGACGCCAATCTGGGAAGAATCTTTCAGGGTGATGGAAGAAGTCGGGCGAGGCGCTTACCGACTGGAATCCTTAGGAGGCAAGAAAATTCTGCATGCATGGAATGTGGCCTCCTTACGAATGTATCAAAGTTGAATACTTATAAAATGATCATGTTCTTCCTTTGTAGGTAATAATACATCACAAGTAATACCTTGACTCGAATAAGTCCAAATATGGACGGCCAGAAAAGTCTGATCCTGGGCTTAACTCGGATAAGTCCAAATATGGACGGCTAGAAAAGGCCGATCCTGGACTCGACTCGGATAAGTCCAAATATGGACAGCCAGAAAAGGCCAATCCTAGGCTCGACTCGAATAAGTCCAAATATGGACGGCCAGAAAAGGCTGATCCTGGGCTCGACTGGAATAAGTCCAAATATGGACGGCCAGAAAAGGCCGGCCCTGGGCTCGACTCGGATAAGTCCAAATATGGACAGCCAGAAAAGGCCGATCCTAGGCTCGACTCGGATAAGTCCAAATATGGATGGCCAGAAAAGGTCGATCCTGGGCTCGACTCGAATAAGTCCAAATACAGACGACCAGAAAAGATCGACCTTGGGCTCGACTTAGATAAAGTCTAAAGGGGACGACCGAAAGAGACGATCCAGGATACGACTTGGCAAAAATCCAAAACAAATTAAGAACTAGTTTGATGACGAACAAATGAGAGGTCGAGCCTAAGTATAGCGTCAATATAAACAAACCAGGAACGGATAAGCGTTAAGGTTAAGTTGCGAACTTAATTGTAATCAAGTAAAAATATGAGAGGAAATAAAATAGGAGGAGCCCTAATGTAGAAGGCACAGTTGCTATCGCTATTAACTATTAAACCCAATAGAATGCATGCATAAACAAGGTTGAAAAACACTAACATTGTCATAGGTACAAAATAAAGCCCCCCTTAGGGACAACAAAAGCTAAAAAGAAGATAAGTAAATAGGTTAGGGCGCAGGAGAACCAGGCAGACTTTCGAGGGAAATCAATCTCCCATCTACTATTTCCTTGAACGGGTCGACCTCCGAAAAATCTAATGAAGGATGCAAAAATCTGACTTGTTCCGGTGCATGTTCAAATCCAACTTCATATTGATCTATAATGTTGATGAGTAATATTTTATACACTTTATGTGGGCTTAAGATGGGTTTTGTTAAGAATATTTAATGATTAAGAGTCTTGTGTTAACCGAGATTTGAATTATGGGCCTAAAAATAGGAGAAATACTAGTACGTACTAAAATAAGATTTTTAACTAACAAAAAGATTAAGACTTATTTTGCAGGCCCAAGTCATCTTGGCCCAAGCCATCTCGCTCCCAAGTCATCTCGGCCTAAGCGAAGAACATCCCGGCCAGTCCAGCGCTCCTGGTCAAGCCAACATCAGTGACGAAAATCTTGCCTAAAATCACCCCAGCAAGATGCAGATATGATTTGTTAAGATGTAGATATGGCTTGTTAAGATGCAGATATGATTTGCTAAGATCAAGGAATCTGTAATGTAGATATGATTTGTTAAGATGCAAATATGATTTGATAAGATGCAGATATGATTTGTTAAGATGCAGATATGGTTTGTTAAGATGTAGATATGATTTGCTAAGATCAAGGAATCTGTAATGCAGATATGATTTGTTAAGATGCAAATATGATTTGTTAAGATGCAGATATGATTTGTTAAGATGCAGATATGATTTGTTAAGATGCACATATGATTTGCTAAGATCAAGGAATTTGTAATTCGGGTAACTAGGAATGCATATATGATTCTGCTAGAAATTAGGAAACTGGGAAACTCCTAAGATTGAGGAGATTGTAATCTGTAATTTGAATTGGAATCTTTAGGATTTGAATTTCTGTTATTAGGATTAGATTTAGATTTATCCAGCTTGTGTATAAATAAGCACACTAGGCCACGTCTTCAAGTGTGGAATTTTCAGCAAAATTTAGAGCTAGCGCTGTCAGCAATCGTAGACACTCCAAGCTAGTACAGGGGTACACGAAGCTTCAATACGGTGTCTCTCTCGATCGATGAGGTACAGGACCAGGATTTAGGAAGCTAGAAGCCTTCAGAGGTGAACGCTCGGTATAGCCGACGCACTCTGTTGGACGAAAACCTCAACGTCTGGCCACCATTGGTGCATCATTACCGTTCTTCCATTGGCGGTCGTCGTGGAAGGCGGATTCTCTAGAAACTCTAAATTCTTACCTTTGTATTCGATTTGGTTTTCAATAACATAACTGGTTTGCAATTACATCTCTTGATTATAATTCCTATGCTTTAATTTGCTTTTAACTTTACCGTGACACATTGTTAGGGGTAGATCATGTTAGACTAGGGCTGGTCGGAACTAGTGTAATAATCTGATTAGGTAGAGAACCTAAACCCAACCAAGTACATACTCCCTACCAACTGATGAGATAGCGGTCGTGTAAATCCTCGGTATGGCAACGGACAAACGTTCGACGGTCGTCGTAAGAATCTAAGGTTGATTCGGAATACAATTCTAAGTAAGAATAGTAAATTGTCGTGTTTCGAGTCCCGAATTGATACAGTAGTTAGTATAGAGTAATTTAGCATAGTTTAGTTTACTTTCAGCACTTAGTTTATTTTCTGCACTTAAACACAAAACCCCCCTTATTTACTGCTTTTCACAGTCCGAGACCGAGTCAGTCCGACTTCGTCGCGTCTAATCACTTTTGGCTGAAACCATACCGGTTCCTTGTTAGCCGAGATCGAATTGCCAAGAGCGAGTCGGCCTTAGCGTTGCCGAGGCCAAGTTGGCATTTTCCTAGCCGAAGTCAAGTCGGCATTCCACAACACTTAGCGTTTCTGCAAGACTATAATTCCCACACTTAGCACAATCTGAACACACAGTGTCCTTGAGAGAATCGACCTAGGTTAGCTATACTATAGTTAGATTTAGTAATTATTTGAGGCGTGTAAGACGACTAAAAACCCGCTTATCAAATGTCCGCGCCTTGCTAGAGGATGGTTTGATCGCGCACTTGAATATTCTCTTGGGCTTGTATCAAAGAAGTGTTGGCCGACGCTAACTTTTCTTCACAACTTCGCTTGCTCACCTCCAAGTCTTCAAAATCTCGCCTTAAAATATCATGTTCAGATTGGAGGGAGTCTTTTTCTTGCTCTAAGTCTGACTTGGCTTGCAACCAATCGGACTTCGCTTGCAGCAGATCCTTATTTATCAGCAGAGCTTGCTGCAAGTCTTCTTGAAGTTTGGCAGTGGTCGACCGATAGTTATTTATCTTGATTTCAGCCTCAGAACATGCAACGGATAGTCTGAGCACGTCCTCCTTGGATTTCTTGACTCGGTTAGCCCAAGTTCGACTCTGAGACTCTAGGAGTCCGAACTCTTTTTCGGCTGCCTGGGTCAGGATTAAGTTGTATGTAGTGTAGTGTTGGATGGCTCTACAGGCACCGGTCATCCCGAGGCGCTCAATCTCTTGACCAAAGGAGGAAGAAGTGAGAACTTGATCCACTACAGGAGTCAAGACAGATGAATCAATGGGACAATCTGTTAAGATGAAGCCCCGTTGATCACCGATTGGGTTGTTAGCCTCTTCAGTAATGACCTCCGACAAGTGAGGGCGCTTCCTCGATCGCTCGATTGATTCCTCTTGAGTGCCATGACTCGAGTTCTACTCAATAATAGGGAATGGTGGATTGGCCGAATGATCCAAAACAATGATGGAAGGAGTGTGCGAGGTCCCCTCATCAGATGCTTGGGCATTTACTTGAAGCTCGACAGTAGAAAGGGGAACGACCTCAGCACCTGGACGAAAGGATTTTGCGGCAAGACGTGCCTTTTTTTTCTTCAACTCCAAGAGCGCAACCTGAAAGGAAAAGAAACATATGAGCAATTGCAGAAAGAAAGAGGTAAAAACAACAAGCACATCACAAACTTGCACCCTTGATTATTTCTTCGCTTGAAAGGAGGGGAAGCCTTTCCAACTTTGAGATGAAAGTGTCCTCCCACCTTACAAGTCTTTTCGGTCTAGCGAAATAGAGATGGCCGGTTGCCGGGTCCAGTGGAGTGGAAAGAAAGGTCGGTCGGACTTATCCATCAGTAGGTTGGGGCCGGCCTCGTTGGGGGCTACCCAGAAGAAACGATTCTTAAAGGTCTTGTAACTCTCCAAAAATGGCTTCAGCAGTTTACATCGGGGCCTATTGCTCAGTGAAGTCCACCCTACCTTATCAGTCTTTCGGAGGGAAAAGAACCAAAAGAACACTTCGAGAGTGGGGGCTTTGCCCAAATCCTCGCAAAGGAGCTCGAAGACCCTCATAAATGCCCAACTGTTAGGGTGAAGTTGGGTCGGGGCCACGTTGAGTGCACGGAGGATCGCTCGTTCGAAGTGGGTGAAAGGAAGCTTCACACCTAGCTTCGAATGGAGGGTGTCATACAAGTAAAAGTAGAGCCTCCCTCCCTTGGCGACATAGAACTGATCAACTCACCATGTGATGATTGCTCGTTTTTGTTGTTTTACATGCTTATCAAATAACTAAAGCTAACTATAGCGTAGTCAACCCTAGGTCCTTCTTCTCAAGGACATAGTGCGTTCTAAGTATGTTTCAATGTGGAGTAAATGAAAGCAAAATCTAAGTATAAAGTACTGATTCGTCTCGGCATCAGCCGAGTTGCGCTCGGCAGAAACTAGGCCGAGATGATCTCGGTTGAAATCATCTGGTTTGGTTTCGGCTAAGTGCGGACAGACGCTACAGAGGTGGACTATCTCTGTCTCAGACTGAAGAGCAGTAAACAAGGGGATTGGAATGCGAATAAAGCAGAGAACAAACTAAGATTATAATTGCAGTAAACATATACTAAGACTACTGGTTTACTATTACTATTATTACTGTGATATAACTGTGTTCATGTTTGTTTCTAGCAATCCAAGTCCAGTTCAATGTCCACACTCCATTTCTCAATCCATATCATCCATAGGTATTCTTATGGCAATCGCCAAAGGTTTGTCCATTGCCATACCAAGGATTTACACAATCGCTACCTCATCAATTGGCAGGGATTACGTTCAAGCTGATTTTAGATTCTCAATTAACAATCGTTAAGTGATTACCTATTGAATTAGTTAAACCAGCTCCAATCGGCTTAGTCTAACATCGTTCATAATTCAATTGCAATCGCAGAAAAAATCATGAATCAAAGGAGAGGACGGGAATGGAAATGCGAAACGTAGAATGAAATTGATCAATAGAGACAGAATACAAACACAGGGATCTGGCTTCGGTGGTTCCACCGTTCACGACAATCACCGTGGCCGACGGCGATGGTTCACCTTGAGTAGCTAGAATGCAGAGGATCAAGTTCTCTAGAGTTTGTTGGTATTCCAATCGGTCACCTCCAACAACCTTCGGCTTCTCAGTCCTAGGCTACGTTCTTCGATTGAGAGAACGCCATTACAGCACCGTAAACCACCAAAGAAGGAAATGAGAACGAGAGAAAACTTGGAGATGGAAGTGTAAATGTAATTATGAAGCCAAAAGACCCTTAATTGCTCAGAGTTGCGCTTATTTATACAAGGCGCGAAGCTAACTAACTTAACAGAATTATAATTAAAATCCCTATTCTACCCTTGCTGTGACTTGCGTTGCAAGCTACTCCATGTGGTGACGTGGCGCTGAGATGGATTGCTAACGTGGAGTTCCCTGGTCCTAGCTCCTGATTAGGCCATTTGCTTGCATGGGCCGAGTCTCGGCCTGGGCCTCCAATGGTGGGCTGCGAGCTTGGTTGGACTTGCAATGAAGGAGTAGTTAGCTTAATGCCTTGAATTAACATAGATTGTGCTTTTCTTACATTCTAGGCCCTTAATCTGAATCTTAGCTAACAATCATCCTTTAAGTGCATGAGTTGCTTAATAACACTCTTCTAAGGTCCACTCAAGGTGTGTATTTTATGACTTATCAAAATCCCACACTTAGCCGTTTGCACTCCTGGGCAAAATGTGACTCATACAAGGGGAATTTCGGATGAGGTGGAGAGATATTCTCGTTGACTTCCTCAAGTTGACTAGACAGAGTCGGCCTCTTTTCATCCCGGCTCAAGGAGCTCATGCCGTCAGGGAACTACTTCCCTTGGGTCTAACATGCTTTATGACTTACACATGAAGGGAAGTACCCTAGAGTGGTAGAGCTTTCACTTAGGTAACCAATTCTCTCGGTTCTCTCGAGTGTTTGGCTTGTGTTTATACTCAGCAATTTACATGGAATTGGTGTTACCATATCTTGGCAGAGCTCTTCTCCTACTCCTGTAAAACACAACAGTCATGATCACTAGGACTTTCTCGGCTTGTAGCGAGGTTAAGGTCAATGGTAGGATAGAATGTGGGAAAACTAGCTTTATGACCTGCGCGGAGGAGAGGAGCAATGGGGAGTGAGTCTCATCGGCATGAGGGTAGTCCCGGTTGCTGTAGTCTCATTTCGTTTTTACTTGCTCCCCTTTCTTTTTCTTCCCTTTGCTTATATTCACGCAGCTTGTTGTTTTTGTTTGGTTCAGCTTATTTATCTCGGCTGCTTATTTCCTACTATATATACTTTTTCTTTTCCTTCCTTTCATTCCATTTCTTTTTCTTTTTCTCTTCTTCTAAACCTTCAGATACTTCTGATCGGATTCTGCTTCCTAGACTTTCCCCACACTTTATTCCGACTCACTCCCAAGACAATTCCAAGGCTCCTTGGCTTCCCAAGGTGAGGAGGTGGAATAATGGTTTTTTTGGCTTCGGCTTGTAGTGAGCTGCACAAAAAATAGTCAAATTAGGCTCAAAGGGGGTGAATAAGGGTAGAATTGTTTTCGGATGGCTTATTTGGCTCGAGGCTCGTAAGAAACATGGCCTAGATCATGTCACTCTTATATGTGAAAAATAGTTGTATCTGGAGAGTTAAGGCAAAATGCGGATTACACAATTAACATGCTTGCAAAAATCACTCAAGAAGAAGGAAGATGGCGAGAATGTAAGCCATCACTGTTGCAAGGCTCAAATTCTCACACTGGTTGTTTTTGCTCCTTTACTCTGGAGGTTCCTTCTTCCCATTTCTGTCACTTGCCGTTTAGGACCCATAGGTTTGATGCCCTTCAGGAAGAGGCCGCTTCTGCTCGGAATTGAGGAGATTGCTTCTGCTGGTTCATTAACTTTCGGACTCACTCGAGAGTTTTATCTCTTTTCCTTTTTGGCTCCGTGATTCTGCTAGGCTGAGGTCATCCCGGCTTTGGCCGACTCGGCACAAGGCTGGGATGGAGTCGGCTGGGAAGCTTTTTATTGAATTTTAAAGACTCATGCAACAGAACTAAAAAATGAAACTAAGGTGATGCAAGAAGGGAACTACAAAGGGAAAACTAAGGAAACTAAAAAGGCAGATATGAACGTGAACGTCAGTCCCAGATGGTCAGAACTCCCCCCCCCACACACACACACACTTGAATTCGCATTGTCCTCAATGTGTAGATTGAAGGGGTGTGGCCGAGTTGGCCTAGGCTGAGCCATCTGGTGGAGTAGGTTCCACTAGTGAAATGATCTCCATGTTATCTTTGAGTGGTACTGGACCTTCATGGAATGGTTTGACTTGGTGCCCATTGACCTGGAAGGTGCGGTTGGTATGTTCCTCTTGTAGCTGTACTGCACCATGGGGAAATATGTTAGTGATAACAAAAGGTCCATCCCATCTGGAACGAAGCATACCTGCTATGAGCTTGAGTTTGGAGTTGAATAGCAACACTTTTTTGCCAATATGGAGGTCTTTTCTCAGGATATTTTGGTCATGGAATTTCTTGACTTTTTGCTTGTAGATCCTGGCATTCTCATAGGCTTCCAAGCGAAGTTCATCCAATTCTTGAAGTTGGAATTTCCTGTGTTCTCCTGCTTGGTCATAGGCCATGTTGCATTGTTTGACTGCCCAGTAAGCTTTATGTTCTAGCTCCACAGGGAGGTGGCATGCCTTATCGAAGACAATCCTGAAGGGGGACATCCCAAGTGGTGTTCGGTATGCAGTCCTATGTGCCCATAGAGCATCCTCAAGGAGTTTTCTCTAGTCCTTCCTGCTGGGATTTGTCATCTTTTGCAATGTGTTCTTGATTTCCCTGTTAAACACCTCAGCTTGGCCATTTGTTTGGGGGTGATATGCTGTAGCTATCCTGTGCGCTACCCCATATTTCTGAAGAAGTGAGGCCATCACTCTGTTGTAGAAGTGACTTCCTTGGTCACTGATGAACGCTTTCGACACACCAAACCTGTAGAAAATATTGGACTTAAGAAAGTCCACTATAACTTTGGCATCATTGGTTCGGGTGGGGATGGCTTCTACCCATCTTGATACATAATCGACGGCAAGCAAGATGTATGAATAACCATTGGAGACTGGGAATGACCCCATGAAATCTATACTCCAGACGTCAAAGACTTCACAAAACAGAATAGGTTGTTGGGGCATTTCATGCCTCCGATTCATGGCCATTCCTGCTTTTTGACATCTTTCGCAGGAGGAGACGAATTGATAAGCGTCTCGAAAAATAGAGGGCCAATAGAGGCCATAATCCAGCACTTTCCTGGAAGTTCGAGATGATCTGTAATGGTGTCCTCCAGGGGCGAATGGCAGAACTGGAGGACAGAATTGGTCTCAGCGTCAGGGAATGCACTGCGGATAATTTTATCACTGCAAAGTCTCCAAAGGTAAGGGTCATCCCATACGTAATATTTGGCATCGCTTCTGATTTTCTCCTTGTAGGTCCGAGATGCCTCAGGTGGAAATTGAGATGTTGCCACGTAATTGCAGATGTCGGCAAACCATGGTGTGGCCGTCTTGACGTGCAAGAGTTGCTCATCCGGGAACTCATCCTGAATAGGCATTGGTTCGCTTTCTCTTTCAATCCTGCTCAGGTGATCTGCTACAGAATTTTCAGCACCCTTCTTATCTCTGATTTCCAAGTCAAATTCTTGGAGAAGAAGCATCCATCGAATCAATCTCGGCTTGGCGTCCGGCTTCTTCAACAAGTATCTTAAAGCAGCGTGGGTCGAGAACACGATTATTTTGGAACCGAGAAGGTAAGAGCGAAACTTATCTAAGGCAAATACAATTGCCAAAAGTTCCTTCTCAGTTGTTGTGTAGTTTTGCTGGGCCGGGTCCATGGTTCTTGATGCATAAGCAATTACATGTACCGGTTGGCCGACTCCAACTCTCTGGCCGAGAATAGCTCCCAGTGTCGAATTGGATGCGTCACACATCAATTCGAATGGCAGGTCCCAGGTTGGTGCTTGTAAGATAGGGGCGGATGTGAGTTTGTTCTTCAGCTCCTAAAATGCCTCAATGCAAGGCTGGTCAAAGTTGAAATCCACATCCTTCTGTAGCAGTTTGGATAGAGGCAAGGCCAACTTGCTGAAGTTCTTAATAAATCTTCTGTAGAAGCCTGCATGTCCTAAGAATGAGCGAACTTCTCGTACAGAGGTGGGGTTCGGAAGGGAGGTGATGATGTCTATCTTAGCCTTGTCCACTTCAATGCCTCTGTTGGAGACCAGGTGTCCCAACACTATTCCCTTAGTCACCATGAAATGACATTTTTCGAAATTAACCACAAGATTTGTGTCGGTACATCTCTTTGGCACCCTAGATAAATTGCTCAAGCTTGCGTCAAAGGAATCGGCATACACCATGAAGTCATCCATAAACACTTCCATGCAATCCTGTAGCAAGTCCGAGAAGATGCTCATCATGCAATGTTGGAATGTGCTCGGAGCATTGCATAGGCCAAATGGCATGCAGGTGTATGCAAACGTGCCAAAGGGGCATGTGAAAGTGGTCTTATGCTGATCTTCAGGTGCGATGTGTATTTGCATATATCCTAAGAATCCATTGATGATGGCGTTTTTTTACAGTCGTTTACGCGCTTATCAAATAACTAAAGCTAACTATAGTATAGCTAACCCTAGGTCATTCTTCTCAAGGACACAAAGGTGTTCAGTTGTGAATTGGTGTAAAGTGAAGTGAAAGTAGAATCCGAGATGCGAGTATCTTGACTGTCTCGGCAATGGCCGAGTTGCTCTCAACAGAGACTGAGCAGAGACGGTCTCGGCAGAGACTATCCGGCTTGGTCTCGGCTGAGTGCAGACAGACGCTACAGAGGGGGACTACCTCTGTCCCAACCAGAAAACAATAAAGAAAGCAGAAAACGGGGGTTTTGAATGCAAGTAAGCAGAAAAATAAACTAAGACTATGAATGCAAAGAATGTATACTACTATTACTACTTATCTATTATTATTATATAACTGTATTCAGATTCAGTTCCATTAATTAAGTCCAGTCCAGGTTCCAATCTCCAGTTCATAGTCCATATCAGCCTTTGGTAGTCATATGGCAATCGCCAAAGGTTCGTCCATTGTCATACCGAGGATTTATGCAATCGCTACCTCATTAGTTGACAGGGATTAAGTGCAGAGCTGATTTTAGGTTCTCATTCAACAATCGTTAAGTGATTACCTACTGAATTAGTTAAACCAGTTCCAATCGGCTTAGCTTAACATTGTTCACAGTTAAATTGCAATCGCGGATTCAACGTGAATTAAAGTAGAGGAAGGAGAACAGAGATATGAAATGCAGAACGAAATCAATTAACAGAAACAAAATACAAATACAGTGGTCCGAATTCGGATGGCTCCATCTTCCTCAACGATCGCCAAGGTTGATGGTGGTGGTTCACCTCCGTTAGCCTAAGCGCTGAGGATCAGTTCCACCCGTGAAGGCGTCAAGAGTCCGATCGGTCCCTCTCGGTAAACGCCCAGCTTCCCAGTCTTAGACCTGCACTTCCTCAATCGAGAGAAGCACCAATGCAGCACCGTGCACCACCGTGAAAATGGAGAGAGGGAGCGAGAAAATGGATACAAAATGAGTGTGGAATTAAAGTGAATTCAAAGACCCGAGAAAAAGTGCGCAGCTCCTCCTATATATACACGAAGTTGCGGCTGTTGGGTGACGCTACAAAATATCCTAACAGAATTACAATGTGAATGTTCTATTCTACCCCTGTGCAGATCTTCCAACGTGACATGGCAGATTCTCTAAGAGTGACATGGCAATGAAGCTGGCCTCCCGAGCTGGATAGCCGATGTGGAAACACAGTTGGGCCGCTTTTATTGGGCTGATGGACTGCAAGGTGTGGGTTGCCGAGACGAGTCTGGTTGGGCCGAGACGGAGTCGGCCTTGGCCTGACGACTTCAACTCAGCCGAGGCTCTTCTGTTGACTCTTAGTTGACTCGGCTTGACCTGCAGAAGAAGGGCTGATACTTTTATTAGCTAAGACTTTCGAATTAACACAGATTTGTATTTTCTCTATATTTAAGCCCATAAAATGAATCTTAGCTAACAATCAATTCTTAAGCACAGAATAGTCTTGCAAATACCCTTCTTAGGTGTCTTAAAGATGTATAAATTGTGACTCATCATCCATCCAGAAAGCAGTAGTGGGATTTCCCAGATAGCTTTTCAAGCATTTGATCAATGAAAGGCAAAGGAAAGTGATCCTTGCGGGTTGCCTGGTTTAACCTTTTATAATCGATGCATACCCGCCAGCTATTTTGAATCCTCATAGGTACCAACTCGTCATGTTGGTTTCTCAAGACAGTCATCCTGGATTTTTTTGGTACTACTTGCACAGGGCTCACCCACTCACTATCCGTGATGGGATAGATGATGCCTGCAGTAAGTAGCTTTGTGATTTCCTTCTTGACCACATCCAGGAGTGTCAGATTCATTCTTCTTTGTTATTGCCTTGTGGGCTTGATTTCCTCCTCCATTAATATTCTATGCATGCAAATGGAGGGGTTTATGCCTGGAAGGTCAGAAAGTTTCCACCCAATTGCCTTCTTGTGTTGCCTTAGGACTTTCAACAACTTATCTTCTTGATCCTGGAGGAGGTTGTTTGCGATAATAACCGGAAGCTGCTGTTCGCTGTCCAAATAGGCGTATTTCAAGTGACTAGGCAATGGTTTCAGCTCCATGGGTGGTAGGGATGGAGATTTCTCTGTTACTGGTCTCGGATCCGTTCGACCGTCTTGTTCTCGACTCGGCATCATGAGTGTCGACATGATTCTGGCCCTATGCTGCTTCAGCCGACTCGGCAGGATGGTTTCGATTTTTGTCAGATTGAGGTAAGCTTTGGCTTGTTGTGCAGTTTCGGACTCGAATCCGGGTGGAACATCGAGCTTTACTTTAGTTTGAGTCTGGTCTTCAATGGCCCAGATGGTTTCGGTGAGCGTGTCGGCCCTCATGTTCGACTCTTTGACCGAGTTGGCTTTCATCCTTGCGTTGACTCGGCCACCTTTGGCCGACTTCATATCGGCCATGAATATGGTTGCCAACTGTGCAGGTAGGGGCTTTTTAGTCTCGACAACTCTTACCTCTGCATTATTTGTACACTTCGAGCTCTTCGGGTAGCAGACTTGGTTTAATAGATCCGTCAATTCTTTTTTAAATGCCAAGTCGACGAAGTCGCTATCATCACCCTCAGAGTCTGGGAACTCTTGTACTTCATCATGATCGGCCTTTAAGCAGCTACTTGATTCAGCGATTCCAACAAGATCTTCCACTTCTTCACTACAATTGTCTAGTTGGAAGTACTCCTCTACTAGCTCTTCCATTATATCTATGCCGAAGAGAGAATGGTCTTCAGTGGGGTGCTTCATAGCTTCAAAGATGTTGAACTGCACCAGGGTGTCACCGAATTCCATCGAGAGTGTTCCGACGTGTACGTCAATTTTCGTCTTTGTTGTCATTAGGAATGACCTCCCCAATATTAAGGTTGATTCCTTTCCCGATGTCTCATCTTCCATGTCGAGCACATAGAAATCGATTGGAAATATTAATTCATTCACTTGGACGAGAACATCTTCGAGAACTCCCAAGGGTTACACAATGCTTCTGTTGGCAAGCTGAATGGTCATCCCTGTGGGTTCCAGATATCCGAAATTGAGGGACCTGTATATTGATGCTGGCATGACATTAATTGACGCTCCTAGGTCTAGCATAGCATCAGCAAATGTGCATTCGCCAATTGTGCATGGGACTGAGAAGATTCGAGGATCTCGGCATTTCTTCAGCAGGACTTGTGAAATTCCTGCAGTGAAATTGTTCCTTGTTAAGGATGACACCACGCCTCCAAGTTCTCGACTCCCCTTCATCTTTCTTCTTTTGTGTACGCATAATTCTTTGAGGAACTTCGCGTACTTTGGGATTTGCTTAATCACGTCGAGGAGTGGAATATTGATTTCCACTTTCCGAAACATCTTCAGTAATTCTTCGTCGGAATCTGGTTTCTTTGCCGAGATGGTCCGGGATGGAAACGACAATGGGACAACTTTCTCGGGGTGTAATTGTGAGTTGGCCACTGCTTCAAAGTCGGCTTCGGCTAGCTGCGGCGCTTGATGCTGTGCAGGCTGAGGTAATTCCTTGCCACTTCTCAGTGTTACTGCATTAGCATTCCCTCTCGGATTCAGAATGGGTTGAGAGGGAAGGCTGCTTGAGCCGACTGACTGTAACTCACTCACAGTATTTGCTAGCTGTCCTATTTGCATCTTGAGATCCTAGATGGTGGCAGTCATGTTTTGCTGGAATTGTATATTGCTGGAACTTACTGATTGTTGAAATTCCAGATTACTTGTCGCCAGTTGCTTCATTAAATCTTCTAGTGATGGACAGTTGCCTTGAGTAGGAGTCCTCTGTTGCTGTGGTGGGAAGGATGGTGCTGTGTACTGCGAACTCGGCTGCTGGTAACCAGCTGCTCCATAAGGTACATTCGACATGGATCCGGCTCTCTGAGCTGCATACGGTCCCTGTTGTGGGCCTAGCCGGAAGGGTTGTTTCCCATATAGCTGGTTATCAAATTGCCGAGTTTGATATGGCTGCTTCCCGTACTGGAATCCTCCTACGGCTCCAACACTTTCTGTTTGGCCCGACTCAGTTTCTTGCAAGGTGGGGCACAAATCGGTGGGATGTTCCACTGAAGTACATATGCCACAGACCTTTGCTGCCATGGCTGGATGATGCTGACTAACATCCAGTTGTCTCACCAAGGATGTCAATTCGGTTAGCTGGTTCTCCAGCCTTTGGTTGGAGGCTGCACTGATTTCATTCACTGACCGAGACGGATTCGGCCCTCTGATCCCAAATTGTTGAGTATTGCTTGCCATGTTCGAGATCAAATGCCTTGCTACCACTGGTGTTTTGTCCATTAACGCTCCTCCACTGGCAGCATCAATCATACTCTTGTCCATCATTGACAGTCCTTCGTAAAAGTATTGGATCAGCAATTGTTTGCTGATCTGATGGTGAGGACAGGTGGCACAAAGCTTGTTAAAATGCTCTCAATACTCATGCAGAGTTTCTGCGGTATGCTGCCTTATCCCACATATTTCTTTTCTAATGGTCGCAGTCTTGGAAGCTGGGAAGAATTTCTCCAGGAAGGTCCGTTTCATATCCCCCCAGGTGTTGAAGAGTGCTGGCTGTAGATATAGCCAGTCCTTAGCGGCTCCATCTAAGGAGAATGGGAACGCCTTCATTTTGATGTAGTCTTCTAGGATTCCCTGCGGCCTCATCGTGGAACAAACCACGTGAAATTTCTTGAGATGCTTGTGGGGATCTTCTCCTGCAAGACCGTGAAATTTAGGCAACAAATGTATTAAACCAGACTTTAACTCATAGGTCTGGGCCGGCTCCAGTTGTGGATATTGGATACACCAAGGTTGGTACACCACATCTGGAGTGACTAGCTCCTTCAACGTCCTATTGTGATTCTCCATCTGCCCTGGCTCTGTAAAAATGTTAGCACTAGCAACAAAATTGGTCAGAGTTAACGACAGAATCTATACTACTACTAATATTTACTGCAGTATTTCTAATTTTTCATAATCTATGTAAAGCTAATTCTATCTCTCGGTCAAAAGCATACAGTGGGTTAGCACTACTTCTAGTCATGCATCATGTAGAATTAAAGTGACTAAGACAACAGTTACTCTACTGGGAACAGAATAGGTAAGGGAGTAAATGCAGCCAATATGTAATGTAGAATTAAATGTGATGCAGAATGTATATATTTTTGTTTAAACAGTGAATTCATGCAGAGAATTATTAAACAAGTACAGACTCCAAACAAAACTCTACAAACTCGGATTCGGCTCGGTTTACTTGGCACACGAAAACACAAAGGAAATTGTGTCCCCGTCAACGACGCCAATTTGATGATTGCTCGTTTTAGTCGTTTTATGTGCTTATCAAATAACTAAAGCTAACTATAGCATAGTCAACCCTAGGTCATTCTTCTCAAGGACACAGTGCGTTCTAAGTGTGTTTCAATGTGGAGTAAACGAAAGCAAAATCTAAGTATAAAGTACCGATTCGTCTCGGCACCAGCCGAGTTGCGCTCGACAGAAACTAAGCCGAGATGATCTCGGCTGAAATCATCTGGTTTGGTTTCGGCTAAGTGCGGACAGACGCTACAGAGGCGGACTATCTCTGTCTCAGACTAAAGAGCAGTAAACAAGGGGATTGGAATGCGAACAAAGCAGAGAACAAACTAAGATTATAATTGCAGTAAACATATACTAAGACTACTGGTTTACTATTACTATTATTACTGTGATATAACTGTGTTTATGTTTGTTTCTAGCAATCCAAGTCCAGTTGAATGTCCACACTCCAGTTCTCAAACCATATCAGCCTTAGGTATTCTTATGGCAATTGCCAAAGGTTTGTCCATTGCCGTACCGAGGATTTACACAATTGCTACCTCATCAATTGGCAGGGATTACGTTCAAGCTGATTTTAGATTCTCAATTAACAATCGTTAAGTGATTACCTATTGAATTAGTTAAACCAGCTCCAATCGGCTTAGTCTAACATCGTTCATAATTCAATTGCAATCGCAGAAAAAATCATGAATCAAAGGAGAGGACGGGAATGGAAATGCGAAACGAGAATGAAATTGATCAATAGAGACAGAATACAAACACAGGATCTGGCTTCGTGGTTCCACTGCTCACGACAATCACCGTGGCCGACGGCGATGGTTCACCTTGAGTAGCTAGAATGCAGAGGATCAAGTTCTCTGAGTACGTTGGTATTCTAGCTCTGGCCACCTCCAGCAACCTTCGGCTTCTCAGTCCTAGCCTACGTTCTTCGATCGAGAGAACGCCATTACAGCACCGTAAACCACCGGAGAAGGAAATGAGAACGAGAGAAAACTTGGAGATGGAAGTGTAAATGTAATTATGAAGCCAAAAGACCTTTAATTGCTCAGAGTTGCGCTTATTTATACAAGGCGCGAAGCTAACTAACTTAACAGAATTACAATTAAAATCCCTATTCTACCCTTGTTGTGACTTGCGTTGCAAGCTACTCCAGGCGGTGACGTGGCGTTGAGATGGATTGCTGATGTGGAGTGCCCTGGTCCTAGCTCCTGATTAGGCCATTTGCTTGCATGGGCCGAGTCTCGGTCTGGGCCTCCAGTGGTGGGCTGCGAGCTTGGCTGGACCTGCAATGAAGGAGTAGTTAGCTTAATGCCTTGAATTAACATAGATTGTGCTTTTCTTACATTCTAGGCCCTTAATCTGAATCTTACCTAACAATCATCCTTTAAGTGCATGAGTTGCTTAATGACACTCTTCTAAGGTCCACTCAAGGTGTGTATTTTATGACTTATCACCATGGCACCACAAAAATCGACCAGGGGCCCCGTTGACAGATCGCCTTAACCATCCCTAGCAAGGCGCTGGAGCGTATCAAGACAGAGGAGACCTTAGTAACCTCAGGGTCCACCCAAGACGGGGGATCTTTAGAGAGATCGTCGGAAGAATGGTCGCGGTACCAAATTTCGAACGGGAAACTCTCACATGACTCGAAGCTCGAAGGCGACTCACTCCCAACGGCGGAGGTTCCAGCATCAGGCACTACATCTACTGGAAGTTGGTATCCTTGAACAGAGGGACCAGGTGCATCCTTCGAGGACTCCCCTATGAACGAAAAGGAAACGAAAGCGAGTGTCAAGCATAGACCCTAGCTAGGGCACGAGTTCTTTTAGAATTCGAAGGAAATCGAAACAGACCAATCTAGGGTGAAGAGGAGGAAAGGAAATAGGAAAGGAACGATGTGGGACAAGGATGTTACCAACTTTTGTCATCTTCTAGAAAGAGGGAGCACAAGTGCGGAGGGTTGGCAAGGAGAAGAAGGCGCAACTCTCTGAAGCACTCTCTTAAGCACTTCTGCAAAGAAGGAAGCGCAGTCCTCTGAAACGGCACAACGGAGAAGTGAAATGTGGAACCCTATCACATGAGACCTGGGGTTATCTTCACGCAGTAAAGGCAACCATCACAGCAACTTCGAACCACACGCTCAAATGATTACAGAAGAAAGAGAACTCACGTGGTTCCAAGAAAGCATTAATTCCAGAAAAATCAAACGTCGCCCCTCCCCCACCCCACAGATAGCGGTCAAGGACCAATGAGACGTGCTCAGGTCAGCTGGATGAGAGTAAGCTTGAGTCCTTCTGACAAAGCTTAGGGGACTGTGTCCCGGTCGGCCATATGGTCGACCGAGTCAAAGAGTTGACCTGCACGTCGTCTGCCGTACAGTTAGAGCAGAGACGACGCGTCAGTGATTTGCATGAAAAAAGCTCAGCAACGAAGCTTTCTGCCTTGACACGTTATGATCCTGCGTCTTGTCTCATAGGGACCCTCGCTGCTAGACCACAAAAGGGAGCTTTTGGCAAAAAAAGGAAAAAAACGAAGAAAGAAAGGGGAGTTCGAATTCAGAGTTCGAATTCAGACAGAACAGGTACATTCTTTTATGCATAATATGATGTATCTTACGAGAGAAAAATATTTATTAATTTAATTATTAGAATTTTTTAACTTGGCTCTGACTATTAATATGTGTAACATATATTCATCTATGGATAAAAAAAGAGTGTATGTTTTAAAGTATGAAAGAAGGAAATATAATTTAAACATATTAAGTATAATTTAATCTGTTATATAAGATTTTTATTTAGTTAAAACGTAACATCCCAAACAAATACTCTTTATTTTTTGGGAGTATTTTTGAAGTAATGAATAGTGGATTTGAGTTATTAGTCGAACTATAAAAAATTTATCAAATTTTTAGTTATTGTAAAATTTTGTGTCACTTTTATATTTTTTTTATATTTTTTAATATCTTTTTATGGTCCTTATCATTAATTATAATTAATTTATTTTTGATATGACTAATAACATAAATATTATTAATTGAGATAACTAAAATAATAAAAAATATTTTAAATAAAAATGATTAGATTATATTTATATGCTTAATTTAATTAATTAATGTATTTATTACTTTAAATAAATAAGATTACTATATATAATTTATTTTTATAATTTATTTTTTAATATATTATGAACAATGATTTTATTTTTTTTAATATTGTTCTTATTTTCAATTGACTAATCTACTTTTAACTTTGTATTTTTTAAAAAATATAATTCAATTTTAATATATTATTTTTTATGTTACTTTTATTTTTTAATTTATTAATTTTTATTTATTTTAATATAATTTGTTTTTTAAAATATATCCAATCAATAATTTTATCTCTAAAGGCAAAAATAAATTGAAATATAATATATTAAAAATAAATTATGATACAATCTAAATTGAAATGTAAAATAACATAAAAATATTATATTCAAATTAAATTATAAATTTCTAAATAAATAATTTTTAAAATATACATTGTAAAAATAAATTAAAAATTAAAAATAAAAATAATATTAAAAATAATAAAATTAGTGTTCATAATATATTAAAAATAAATTATAAAATTAAATTATATATAATTATTTTATATAAAATAATAAATACATTAATTCTACTAAATAAATATATTAATAAATTAAATTACACATATAAAAATAATCTAATTATCTTAATTTAAAAATATTCTTCGTTATTTTAATTATTTTAATTAATATTATTTATTTTGATAGTTACGTTATCATTGAACTAACTAGTTGACATTAAAAAAAATTTTAAAATGACAAAAAATTTGAAGACTTAAAATCATAAGTAGCTATGTTTGCATGGGTAGGTCTCCATCAATCTAAAATGTATTTAAGGGAAGATAAAAAAAAATTGTTAGTAAGTACTAACCTTCTTTTATAATATATACCAATTTAATCTATATGACCGTTATTTTTTACTTGTAGTTATTTTATACTATAATTTAATTATGTAAAATACTATAGTCCAGATATATTATAAAGCCCACGTCGAAAGATTTGCAACGTTTATAACGCGTAAAATCAATTTTCCAATGAGTATCAAAACCCACTTTAAATGTTTTCTTTTTGGTGAATCCCACTTAAGTTAATCACATGAAGATTGTGAAGACATAGACACCTAATAATATTTCACAAGTCTTACCCCAAAATAAGGAAGGGGGAAGGGGGAAGGGGGAAGGGGGAAGGAAAAGAAGGAACCAATGAAAAATATCATGCTTAAATATTTAGTTTTATGATATTAATGGGGTTAATAAAAGGATCCTGTCACCGAATCATATCACACCATCCTTATCTCTAGTATTTTTTTCTCCCACAAAATGAACACGTCCTTCCGTATGAGCAAATTGCAGGGAAATCAATTCAAAATTGTTTCTTAGACTTCTCGATTTGATTTATAATTTAATAACAATACACTAACTTATAAAGTAATTCTAAACAATTTTAAATTCTCATTTAATAATAAATTATTATTAATATAATTTTCCGTCGCAAATATTTCTAAAAAGCTCCTTTGCCATCTTTTAGATCAGGCTAATTATGGAAAAACCACTATCTATTGAAAAATTCACGAGGAGAGAATTATAGTTAGCACAGTAGCGTAGTTTATATTTCATTCCACAATATAATGTACTGAAATATTAGTAACTGCCAAAGTGAGGTGTTATAAAAGTTCAATATATATGGTGGTCATCAAAGATCACAGAATATGATATTGAAATATTAGCAACAGCCAAAGTGACGCACGCATTGACAAAGTTCAATCAATATCTATAGTCATCATCAAAGATCATGTAGTTTCCATTCCTCCTTGATCTTGCTTGTCTGTCATTCTGCACATCAAAGCCAATTACGTTTTTCATAATTAACATAATATTGTTCCAAACACAAACCAAGTGAAACTTGCTGCTGAAAAGGCTATCACCCTATATATTTACTACAAAGGAAATGGTTACAAGTCTAAAACACGTGTATTTTTAACTTGTAATTGAAATTTCAGTTTGTAATTCCTGCTTGACTAGCTCAAATGATTCCTACCAAGAGAAAATATGGAACTGGTAGAAGTCAATGTGGAAAATAAGATAGATTTATGTGATAAATTTCTACAATATATACCATAGAGCCAAATCTCCCCCAGCTCATATATGTAAAAATCGAGAGGTTGGTTAGTTATCTCCCATGCTAGCTTGTATTTTTTTTTATTATTGAATATTTTGACTAAAAGTCAAAAGACTAATCCCTCAAAAAATAAAAATTTATTTAAAGGATCGGTCTCTTAAAGTAAATATTTTTTCATTTATTCAAATTTGTAAATCAAATCTTTGGTGACATACTTAAAAAGATATGGTTATCCGTCAACCATACCACACCATATTAGTTATATGAATTTGAATTCTCTAACTTTTGCTACCAACATTACAAAAACATTAATAATTTGAACTATTAGAGCCGTTAGATTATTATAATATTTTGAATTGCGCGCGATAGGGCTTATCTCACCCCCGGTAAAACAATACACATTAAGAATTTATTGCATTATATTAATTAAACGGTTCAAAATACTTGAACGGCACTCTAACGTTACCGCAACATGCAGTTAGAATTGTCCAAAATTCTGGTTTTAGTTCATAATCAAATGTTGTATATTTAGAATTATTTAAGGCATAATATGTTAAATAATGTGCATTATGTAATTCCCTATTCCCTAAGAACATAAGCAAGTTCAATAATCACAAACTTGGAAGCAGGACCAATTATTCTTGACAAAAAGCAGGGGTAATGTGTACCTTGGTTATAAGTCTTTCAAAGGCTTCTGTACCATGCTCTTCCATGTATCTCTCAGCAGCACTTAGAACATCATCTGGCTCACTGAAGATGGACTTTTGTGGAAAATACCAGATTTGAGAGCCTTGGGGAATTGGGATTTGTGGGTTCATATAGAATGGTCTAATGTAATTCCTGTAAACAACCGCAGCCCCATTGAAGTGAGGCAGAACCAACCAGCAACTGAATATCAACTTGGCAAAAGGCCAAATGGGAAGCCTGAAATTAGCACCATAATAATTATTAATTATATTGGAGAAAAATATGTTGCTTTGAGAAGAATAAAAGTATTTTTTTTTTCCTCAACCGACATCTAAACCTACACTAAGTGCATGTTTGAATTTCAGTTGAGAAAGCTCATAAATATTTTTATTTTTCGATCTGATTTATTTTATGCATTAGAGTTCGCAATTATATATTAAAATCTGTAAAAAATACTTTCTCAACTTTAACCCAAACATAGCATAAACAACTGCTTTTATCAATTAACAATCTTTACATCCTATGAATTTGACCAGCGAAGGGTAATTAAATTGTGAAGCAACTATTAAGCAGGTGATAGGGCAATGTAGGCTCCTTGTCCTTACGGAGGAACAGAGAGCACATTTAAAGTTGAATCATATACAAATTATCTAATTATATATTCTTTTCAACTTTTAACTTTTATAATAATTACTTTTAAAAGTATTGATAAAAATTATTTTTATTAGCTGGTAATGCAAAAATCTTTAACCAGGAAAATTAAACTGTACAAATTATGTGGCATAACATAGTAGTATAAATGAAGTTATATTATAGTCTTATAGATTCACACATGGTCATTTGCAGAGAAGCTTACAGTTCAAGAACTTTGGCAAATGTGAGCTCAAAGAGTGTGAGAATGGAATACAGAATCCAATACGTGAGCCATTGTTGATCATCAGTGGTAGACTTGGTCTCTATGGCCTTAATTGAAGCATATCTAACCATAAAGACAAAAGGGTATGAAGAAAAGTTGAATATTCAGACAAACATTTCAAAAATGAAAGAAATTCAACAAAAGAAGCATACTTACAAAGGGTAAACAAGGGCAACCAAGGGCCTGGAGAAAAGGCCAAACAGAGAATTTATTTAGTAAACACTAGATCAAAATGATTGCCATAAATTGAGCAAAGAGTTAAACAAAACAAAAAATGTAGAATGTGTCTTGCAATGGCATCAAATTAAGCTTGGTTAAAACGTACAGAGCAAGAACATCGAAGTTATTGAAGACAACTTGGAGGAAGTTGTTGTTGTTGTTGTCAGAAGCACCCATATTTTTCAACTAGGTTCTGTTTTGTGCAGCTTCTGTGTAGAAGAGTGTTCAATGTTCACCTAAAAAGTGACAGAGAAGAAGAGAGAGGGTTGGGAAAAGAGTGACCTCAAAAAGTGACAAAGAAAATGCGGGAAAGTTGGCAAACAGCAACTAATGTTTTGGACAATCTATTGGGCACGACCAACGAGGCACCGAATTTCACTTTTTCTTTACTCTGTCGCACGAGATATAGATAGACTTCTTGGGTGGGCCAGGGTTTCCTTAATTTGCATCAAGTTTTATATTCAAAATTCCTTGTCATATGTTGTACTAAAAAATAATTAAAAAGATATTAATTATTCTTCCAGGATATCTTTATTCATTAGTATTCATTTAATATTTATAGCATTTTGAATAAAGATAATTTCATAGAAAATTATTTTATTAAAATAATTTGTTTAAAAATTACACCATGTTAAATTACAAATAATGCAGCAGAAAAAGGCTTCAGATAAAATGTAATATGTACGAATATGGAATGGAAAATTATATATATTAAGGGTTAAATATTTTTTTGTTAGAGGTAAAATAGGAAAATTTTAATTTTTGGTTTCTAATATATATATATATATATATATATATATATATATATATATATATAAAAATTTGATATAATTATTTTAATTTTTTTTATAAAATAAATAAATTTTAATTTTTATTGTTATAATTTTATTTTTTATTTTTATTTTTATCCCTTAAAGATATATAATTATTATTTTAATTTATTAATATTTATTTTAAAATAGATAAATAATATTTATTTTATAATTCAAGCCAATTTTAGAGGTTATATATTGGCATAATTATTGAGTATTATATAAGATGATCAATTCATCTTTTGTTAGAAATATAAAAAGTTAATCACGTCATATGATGGAAGAGGATAAATATATTGATTTTAAAATTTTCAATAATGAAAATTAAATAATTTATTTTATATCAAAAATAAATTTTATCTATTTTATTTGAACTAAAAATATATTTAATTCATATATTAATTTATAAAAACATACTAAGTATTAAAATGATAAATTTTTAATAAAAAGAATTAATTATAAAAATATATAATATTTTATTTTATAAAATCTCACTTTTAAATATTTAAAATAATAATAAAAGATAATATTAACGTTCTCCGAATATTAAATAGGACCGTGTTGCATAAATTACATGAATATATACAGAAAATAAATTAGATTAAAAAAATCTACGATGATTGTATTTAGAAAAAATACATCCCTTACATTTCAATTACATTTCAATTAGATTAACTTTTAGGATAATCATATTAAAGTTGTTTAAATGAGAAATTTATTACAATATTTTTTTGATTTTACTTCTAATTTAAGCTACTATTTAAATTAGTAGGTAAATCTTAACTAATTAACTATTAATTAACTAAAATATTATTTTTTCTAATTAAATTTAAGTTATATTCATTTATACTTCTTATCACTATAAATTAGCTAGAAAATAGCTATAAATTTTAAAAATTTACTACAAATTAACTAAGTTTATTTTCTTAGCTAATTTGTTACTTATTTCATGCTATCACCAATATTATAATAATTTTGTAACTAATTATTTTTTCTAGAAACTAGCTATAAAATAACTATTGATTTTAAAATTTTGTAGTTAATTATTTTGTAGGAAATTTTAAAATTTCTAGTAATGATTGTAATTAGATGATAATGTAAAACTACTTTCCATTGGTGGTATATGACTCTTGTATTTAAGTTAATTTGCTTAAAAAATAGATTTAATATACCTTTAATTTTTTAGTTTAATTTATAGATGATTTTAATATTTTTTCCCATTTATTTTACTTAATTAAGTCCCATTATTCTCAAATTAAATAATTTTAAATTTGTTTTTTACTTTTATTTAAAATATTCAAAATTTTATTTTGTGCTTAATATATTTATAAATCAAATCAACAAAATTATTTTAAATTTCACTTAAAATTTATCAATTGAAATATCAAATTCCACCCAAAATAAAAAATATAAAAAAATTCCCTTAACCAAATTTTATGAAAATTCACGAAAATTTTAACTTCCAACTTGATCCATTTTCATCCTTAATTGAGTCTTGTTGATTTTCTAAGTCTACTATCATTCATTTATTTTAATTTTCTTATAAATAATAATAATAGTAATGATAAAATCCTTTCAAATCCAAATGACCTTAATGACTTAAATATCTTAGTAGAGTCTAAAATACTAAACAATCAACAATCAACAAATAAAAATGAACAGAAATGACAATGTTTGTTTGCCTCCAGGCTTAGTAGCCCACTTAAAAGTAGGCCAACTTTATTTTGTCCATTTATGATAAGCTAGTTTGGGCTGAGCTACTACAAACTAGGTTGGCTATATTTGCCAACGTGTGGTAATGGTATCAATATATTTGGATGCCATATATGACAGTGACTAACCTACCAATAAAATTAGTATCTTGATCTCATAGCTTTATCTTTAATTTTAGTTAGTTATTTTTTTTATTATATTTTGATTCTTTACTTTTTCATTTTGATTCGGTAACTTTTACTAAGTTATTAATTTTAATGATGATATAAAACAATAAAAATGTAATAATAAAAAAAAGAAAATAACAGTTATGTATGAACATTATAAAATAATTTTACACTATCATTCTATAATAAATTATTATTGGTATTTTAAAGTAATTGTATATAATTATTTTTTATTGAATAATTATATAAAATTATTTTACACCGTTAATGCATAATTTATTTTTCTAAACAAAATGTTATGTGCTCTATTTTTTATTTGTTTAGAATGTAACCTTTTTCCATGTTTATGTTAAAAGTAAGATATTGTACTTGTTTTGTTAGTTTCATTGTGAAGATTGCAGAAGGGTTGATCACCCCTTTACTAGTGATTGATAAAGACCCTCTTGCTGATAAAAATAATATTCATAATATAAAGATAAAAATATATTTAATTCTATGTACTTTCCCTAATAATTTCAATATGCCCTGGACCTACGTTTAGTTGAAGGACATTGTCTCAACTTTTTTTTTATCCTAACATAACATATATTTGGCTTGGAGACACAAGCTGCTCCGGTGGATGATTACAATAATGCATTGAACTTAAGACTAAAGTACCATAGCAAAAATTCAACAGCTCAGACTCACACGTCTATGACTGACCATATTATTGCGTTTATGTGACAAAACAACCTTGGAAACTTCGAATATATTCCTAGCTTCCTGTTTAGTTTTATTTATGTGCGAATTGTCCCTGCTTAAAGCTACCAATTGGTGTTGCTTGCTTCTTTAGTACTACAATATCAATACCAACCAACCACCTCTACAAAAGATTATTACATATTTACATCTGTTATTGATATTTGAAAAGCAGCTATATCAGCTCCATTATAACCCAGCTAATCAAGCATATACTTTGCTTAGAGCTTAAATGAACAAATTAATAAATAACACAAAATACAAAACAAGAAACAAATCTACTTAATTAGAGTAACTAATCCTTATCAATTATTATCTTCAACTGATTTATAGGTGTGAAAACACAGCTTTATTTGGAAAGTATGTGGAACTAATTACTCTTGATAATGTAGGAGTAGACCTAACTCAATCCTATTCCTACAAAACCAGTTTGTAAGGTTAGAGTTTTTTTTTTCTCACTTATATACTCTATTTATGCTATCTTACGAGTCAAATGTAGGATTTTTAACATACTTTCCTCGTATCAAGGATTGAACATCTTAAGTATGAAGTTTGCAAGACTGGACATTGATGAGTCATATTTTATACACTTTATGTGGGCTTAAGATGGGTGTTGTTAAGAATATTTAATGATTAAGAGTCTTGTGTTAACCGAGATTTGAATTATGGGCCTGAAAATAGGAGAAATACAAGTACGTACTAAAATAAGATTTTTAACTAACAAAAAGATTAAGACTTATTTTGCAGGCCCAAGTCATCTCGGCCCAAGTCATCTCGGCCCAAGTCATCTCGGCCCAAGCCGAGAACAATCCGGCCAGTCCAGCGCTCTTGGTCAAGCCAACATCAGTGACGAAAATCTTGCCTAAAATCACCCCAGCAAGATGCAGTTATGATTTGTTAAGATGCATATATGATTTGTTAAGATGCAGATATGGTTTGTTAAGATGCAGATATGATTTGCTAAGATCAAGGAATCTATAATGCAGATATGATTTGTTAAGATGCAAATATGATTTGTTAAGATGTAGATATGATTTGCTAAGATCAAGGAATCTGTAATGTAGATACGATTTGCTAAGATCAAGGAATTCGTAATTCGGGTAACTAGGAATGCAGATATGATTCTGCTAGAAATTAGGAAACTGGGAAACTCCAAAGATTGAGGAGATTGTAATCTGTAATTCTAATTGGAATCTTTAAGATTTGAATTTTTGTTATTAGGATTAGATTTAGATTTATCCAGCTTGTGTATAAATAAGCGCACTAGGCCACGTCTTCAGTGTGGAATTTTCAGCAGAATCTAGAGCTAGCGCCGTCAGCAATCGCAGACACTCCAAGCTAGTACAGTGGTACACGAAGCTTCAATACGGTGTGTCTCTCGGTCGAGGAGGTACAAGACCAGGATTTGGGAAGCTGGAAGCCTTCAGAAGTGATCGCTCGGTATAGTCGACTCACTCTGTTGAACAGAAACCTCAACGTCTAGCCACCATTGGCACATCACTGCCGTTCTTCCATTGGCGATCGTCGTGGAAGGCGGATTATCTGGAGACTCTGATTCTCACCTTTGTATTCGATTTGGTTTTCAATAATATAACTGGTTTTGCAATTCTGTATCTTGATTATAATTCCTGCACTTTAATCTGCTTTTAGCTTTGCCGTGATACATTGTTAGGGGTAGATCACGTTAGAATAGGGCCGGTCGAAACTACTGTAATAATTTGATTAGGTAGAGAACCTAAAATCAACCAAGTACATACTCCCTGCCTACTAATGAGGTAGCGGTTATGTAAATCCTTGGCATGGCAACGGACAAACGTTCGACGGTCGTCGTAAGAATCTAAGGTTGATTTGGAGTATAATTCTAAGTAAGAATGACAACCTTTTGTGTGTTGATTTCCGAATTGGTACAATAGTTAGCATAGATTAGTTTAGCATAGTTTAGTTTACTTTCAGCACTTAGTTTATTTTCCGCACTTAAACACAAAACCTCCCTTATTTACTGCTTTCTAGAGTCTAAGACTGAGTCAGTCCGACTCCGTTGCTTCTGTCTAAGCCGACTGGCAATAAGTCAACATTTCACAACACTTAGCGTTTCTGCAGCACTCTTATTTTTACACTTAGCACAATTTGAACACACTGTGTCCTTGAGAGAATCGACCTAGGTTAGCTATACTATAGTTAGCTTTAATAATTATTTGAGGCGTGTAAGACGACTAAAAACCCACTTATCAGACATCAGTAGGTGGTCCAATAATAGTTCGATAGCAAGTGGCTCGATAGGCTAAACTAAGACAAGTTCTAATACCATTTTAATAATGTAGATTTAGGCCTAATTTGTAAGGTGAGAGTTGTTTCCACTCATATACTCTATTTAGACTATCTCACTAGTTGACGTGGTATCTCCAACAATTAATTATATGTGCATGGCCTATTCTTCCTATGAGCAATGTGTGTATAAGCAAATTATTTATGGTTTTGTGCCGAAGTACGCATTCAAATTATACTCTAGACCCCACATTCTAATCAAACTAACCATTCTTTTAGGTGATCCTTATTATTGAGTTTTTGTTAATATCGATTTGAGTTTGTTTTTCATTTGAGTGAAGCTTCATCTTCATGATATAGTGAAACATGTGAAAGCTCATTTGATGTGGAACTTAAAATGTTATATACAAAATGATTAGTCCTTTTATAGGTTGATATAATTAATTAATAACAATGATATTTATACAAACATACACATTATTTTCATCTCTCTTCCATCTTATTATATCACTTATTACATTTCTCACTTTTTTACTCTTTTATTTCTTTTTCTTTTTATTTTCTACACCCCAAAAATAAGTATATACTCGTCATTTTTCCTCTGGTTAATTACTTGAGCTATCATCTCATCTCTCAAATTTTGCCATTATAAGTAAACTTGGTCGATTTCATAGATTGAGTAGTTTTATCGACACATTAATTGTTAAAAAACTCCAAAATGATGAGCCTTTTACGAAAATTTTTAAAAAGAGATTAATGTATGCAACATATACCCAACCAATAAAATGTGACTTAGTTGATATTTAGAAGGTGTATATTAGCACCTAACACTTTATAGTTGAACCAAAATTCTATTTTTTAAAATAAAAAACATCATAAAGTAAGAGTAATCAAGTGATTTAAATTAATCTTTTGTAAAACTCTCAAAACATATTCTCTTTTTCGTGAGGTCTTTATTTGCTCAATTAGACGCTATGTATTCATCTCTGCAAGGTTGGTGAGAAGACATTTCCACAAACACTGTCTTCTCTTCATTTCAATTTTTTCAATTTGCAAATTTTAATTTTTTCAATTTGCAAATTTTCGCCATAAGTCTAGTCCGGTGAGCTCTCTCTCTTTTTCCCATGTTTTGAGTTTTATTTTTGAGAAGTTTTCTTCCCCTAGGTATCATTTTAAATGGCATTTAAGCAAGACATTTATAGCTTGCTAAAGCATGTTTAGAAGTAAACATGTTACCTCGTCCTGTTTCGATACACCGACGCCTCAGCGTATTAGAGGAGACTATATCCATTTGCGACAGCTCTGGCAGTAAAAAAGAGTAGATTTTGATTCCAATGCAGGACAAGGGAGGAAGCAATAGGAAATGAGGAACAAAACGACAATGATTAGCTCTTTGTTGTGGAGGAAAGTTTTTTGTACAATTCAGGGCCATGTTTTTGTTACCAACAAAAAGGTTGTTTT
This sequence comes from Mucuna pruriens, assembly GCA_025330945.1. Taxonomy (NCBI): domain Eukaryota; kingdom Viridiplantae; phylum Streptophyta; class Magnoliopsida; order Fabales; family Fabaceae; genus Mucuna; species Mucuna pruriens. Next base: position 534,017 of record JAENHJ010000168.1, on the reverse strand, counting down.
AGCCATTTGTAGTGTGCGAAGACATCCAAGGTGCGTAAGTATGGACATATTTTCGTTCATATGATGGGAGTGACAAATATTGAAAGCGAGTCTAGTCGTACACAGGTGAAACGTAGACTTTTCGGTTCAATTGGATTTTGCTGAATTATAGCCAATTGTTAATCTTCCAGCATTTTACTCAAATAGGTATTCATATTGCAATGTCGTTTGGGGTACGGTCATGTGTTAGCTTTAACTCAATTTTACATGTATACATAAGTTGTAATCCTCTACCATCCTTATGTATTTGAAAATAATAAATGGTGATTTTTTCAGGTTTGAGAACGTTTCCACTGCACCAGTAAAGGTAATAAAAGGTCAAAGCTCATTCCATAGGCAACGATCTGCATAAGCTATAGCAAATTATATGAAATCTTGGTTTACTTATGGAGAAAGCCTCAAATATGACAATTCTAGCTTCTAGGATATTGATATATACTATTTTTTTTTTAGATTGGAACAAGTTTGTAACTTCAAAATAATGGTACTTGATGATGAAAGTTGATACTGAACAACTTTGTAAGTTTAAATGAATGGCACTTGGAAAATAAAGGTTGCTACATTGTAATTTTTTTTCTTCTTATAATGGTTATTGAGTTTATTCTACTATTGTTTTATATATATAAAATAATTAATATAGAGTTGTGATCTATGAGATAAAGTTTGAAACAAAATCAGAACTTGTTATAAAATCAATTTTTATTTTGACTAATTTAAGGTAATTACTTATCACACCATTATTGTATAACAATGACTATACATAATAGGTAATTGCCTAACACACCGTTACTTGGTAATAACAGTGATTAATTATACAATATAACATTGAATATTTTTTATAAGCCAAAATAATTATATCAAAGCTACCTCTTGTTCTTTGTATGTAAAGTACGGATATACCCATGTACCAACAAAACCAAAGTTAATTATAGCAGTGGTGCAACTTCCACCATATCTCAAACACACATGTCTATTCACCATTATTTTATAAAAAATGAGTATCAAGATAAGAAAACTACTCATTAGTACGTAATAATGTCTATTCACCATTATTTTTTGCATGTATATCATAAAATTTAAGAATTAAAAAAATAAAATGTAATGTATTTTTACCTCTTGAAAATAAAAATAATTTATTTTTCAAATCAAAATAAAAGTCAAATTTCAACATCGTTTTTGTCTTTTTGAGAGGATACGTGTGTAATAATTTTGACTTAACACGTACTAACTCAATTTGTGTTAAAATATGTTCAAATGGGATGGCTTTGAAGTTCCAAAGCAACTTAATAATAAAAATGTTAATTCAGGTTTTGTAGGAGTGGTCGTAACTCATTTTGAATTAAAAAGTTATCTTATCTAATCATAAAAATAAATTATGATTTGATATACTACAAGATTTTTTTTTTTTGTTACTAATTTTAATTATTATTTAAATCAGTAGTTAAATCCTAACTAATTAACTAGAATATTATTTTTCCTAACTAAATTTAAGTTATATTCATTTATATTTATTATTACCACAAATTAGCTAGAAAATAACTACAAATTTTAAAAATTTACTACAAATTAACTAAGATTATTTTCTTAACTAATTTGCTATTTATTTCATGCTACCACCAATATTATAGTAATTTTATAGCTAATTATTTTTACTAGGAATTAGTTGCAAAATAACTATTGATTTTAAAATTAACTACAAAATTATTTTGTAACAAACTTTAAATTTTCTAGTAGGATATACCAATTTAAATATGATACTAAATTTGATTCAATTCAACCTGATTAACAGCGGCCGGTTTGAATTATTCAATTTTTATAATTTTTTTCAACATACAATTAAAATTAAATAAACTTAAAACTAAACAATAATTATAAGAAAGATTAATTTAAAATATCAATTATCGATCAAATCTTAATTATATAGATTAGTTAAAATAATCTTAAAATTAATTTCTTAAAAAAATTAAATATTGAAATAAAATTATACATGTCCTAATAAGATAGGATTAAGATGATGAAATTATTAGAAAAAATATTCTTCAACTCACGAAAAATGAGTTTGGTGAATTGATGTCATATTGAGATTTATTTAAAAATCTTAACCTAACTCAACTTTAATAGGTTATGGTTTAGGTTAGATTTTTTCGTTAAAATTATAAAAAATAGACATCTTGTAAGTTGATAAGCTAAATAAATAAAAATATAAATTATAAAAATAAACATAATATTACAATCACAAAAATATTATCATACTAAATTGTTTTGACATAAATGCTATTTAGAAACTATTATCATAAGTTAAATAAATATAATATAAAATAATAAAATAATATAAAATTTACAATTGTTCATAGAACATTATATCTAACAAAATAATTAATCAAAATATAAAAAATAAAAGCTTAACTTAAAGTGCAAGTCAACCTAATCTAACTTGCCTTTTAAATGGTTCAGTTGATTGGTTAAAGAGTTAAATCATATAACCCAACCCAACTTACTTTAGTAGGTTAAATGAGTTGGCCCACCAAATTTAACCCATTTTAACATTCCTAAAATTATAAAAAAATAAATCGGTACGGTGATTTTATAAATTTAGGCTTATACAAGTATTGAGTTGTATATTAATTTCATAAATGGAATTATATAAGTATATACAAGAATGGTTTGAATTGGATTTGCTCAATTTTCAATTTTCCATAAGATATTTGATTGAATTTAATTTCTTTTTCATTTTTCGGGGTTTTTGATTTAATTGATTTTGAAATTATTTAGTTTACTTTTTGACGATTTGCATTGAATTGAATTAACCTATGAATATCTTTCTATTATTAGGGGTAAAAATAGATTAGGTCAAACAAATTTTTGCTCAAATAGTCATATTATATTTAAAATTCAAGGTCTAAGTCTAGCATATTATATGTCACAAACTTTATTTTTAGGTCTGACCTAACCCATTTAAAAATTTGGCTTGACCAATTAACCTACTTAAAATCATATTTCATATTAAAACTTTAATATTAGTGTAACTTTTCTCTGCATAGGCTAATAAGAAAAGAAAACTATGTAAAAAAAACTATAATATATGAAAATTATAATATTGTTAGTTAAAGCATGAGACAAAAGTAAAAATAAGTAAATTAGGTTTTAAAAGTATAACATGTTTATATTATATAACTATAATTTTAATGTCTAAACTAGCCTTTATGATGATTTATTTAAAAATCTATTTTGTAATAGGACCGTTAAACAAGACATATTTATTCTTCAATAAACTTATAAACTTTACTCTTTTTGTAGGTCAATATATTTAATATATAATAATGATAAATAAATATATAATTTTAATATATTATAATAAATTTAATATAATAATACTACTTAAAAATTATTATTTATATTTATTTAAATAGATTGAAGTGCTAAGCTTAAAATATTTATTCAACGACCTAAAACATAATCTTTTAATCAAACAGACTTTGCAAAAAAAAATTTTAATCTAATATATTTCTACCCCTACCCGAAAGCACAAAAGTAGAAGAGACCAATTAGATATATTTGTGTGTTCATCACTTTAATTTATTATCTTTATTAAAGTCATTTACAGAGAATGTGAAATTTCAAACTCACATTTGAATGTCCAACATTCTCCCTTTCACGTGAGAGATGAGTATGATCTCCCGGCCTCAAGCAAAAACTTTTTGAGTACAACTGGATCTCTCAACAAAATATAAAAGTACCTCACAACATGGTTCCACAAACATCATTCAAGACAAAAAAAAAAGTCCATATTAACTACAACCACAAGAGGAGCCCAAATGTTGGGAGAATTGCGCCAATGGACTAAAGAAGCTAATTCACAAGACATCATATTTTAACTCAGTTTATTCTCTTATATTATCTTTCATTAAGCTCATTCAATCAATGTCGGATTTCAAACTTAATTGAATTTAACATTCTCCCTCTCAAGTATGAATTACATACTCCTCCCTAGGTAAAGCCTGTTTTGAGTCTAAAGAAATCAACAAGAGTTCTCGACAGAGTCAAAGTGCCTCACAATGTGACTCCACAAGCATATGGGCCAAGATAAAAAAAAAAAAAAAACTAACTAACCACTGCCTACAAATATTCAGTAGTCAAATCGGCTCTAATAGAGACTTGTGCTAATGAGCTAAAGCAACAAACCATAAAAATGAATCTATAACTACATCTTTACCCAAAACGTTAAACATTAAATATGAGTTTAGTCTCTTATATTATCTTATTAAGTCCATTTTCAATTAATTTGGAATTTCAATTCGTGTATTAAGAAATATATTGAGAAGTACAAGAAATACTCCAATTAATTCTGGTACAAATTAAAACATATTACAGCATAATTAGCAATATTCTGTTGCATGCACTGAACAGGTTCTAACCAGTTAGAAAATAAACACCTATTATAAGCTATTTATTTTATAGGGAAAACAAGTCCATAATTTAAGCTTGATAGGATCTAAAAATTTAATGATATCAAGACTTCCTTACTTGAAAATAATCTCATTTCGTACGATTCAAAAGCACCATATAACTATAAAATTACGTAGTTCTCATCATTTCCTTTAATTAGAGTTGAATCCTTTATCAACCCTTTAAACTCAATATAAATTAACTTTCTTTTGTAATAGTCTAATTCATTTTTCCATTTTTTTCAGCACCAAAAGCTCACATAATCGCCATGTGATACCTGAAAATTTTAAATAAATTAGTTCCATAGTATATGATTAATTAGGTACATCTTTTATGCATAATATGATGTATCTTACGAGAGAAAAATATTTATTAATTTAATTATTAGAATTTTTTAACTTGGCTCTGACTATTCCAAGAGGGGTGCATAGCATAAATATTATATAAACGGAAAGTAAGAGAGAACCTTAGACATCATCAGACCAGAAAAACCAATAAACAACCCTATTGCCCAAAAGAATGTTTATTTATGATAATATTATACCTATAGGATGAAAATGAAGAAACAATGATATGCCGAGTCGACCTCCAAATATGGGTGACCACTCGAAAAGATAATAACTATAACGCTTTCACTCGAAAAAAGAAGGTTTGGTTAGTTAATTTCAAGGATTACAATTTTCTCAAGTCATTGAGATTTTTCTAAGCATGTTGACTCATTGTAGATGTATATTTAGGATAGGGTATCCCCTTCCATTCGCATATGCAAATGTTAAATAAAATATTGTTGAAGGCTACGTACATGTGACTAAAAATAAACTAATGTGTTTAATTCATATAATATGGAAATTAAAACACCCCGTCTAAAGATCATTGAAGCATGAAATAAATGCATAATAATATGCTAACAAAAGCAACCAGTAAGATGTCTAAAAGCCTGAAATCAATATTCTGATATAAGCAATGATAAAGCATGTGGGGCTGAGGTTGAAAGTCACAAGCAATTGCATTTGTCATCTCAAAAAACCTAACTATGCATTAGCTATAGTTTTTTTTTTTTTTTTTTTACTCATAAGTGGTAGATATGAAGTTTTCATCGTCGAAAATGATATTTATTTATTTTTTTTGTAAAAACACCTGTTCATAATAACGAAGAAAGAACAAAATTAGAATAGTTTGAATAATATTAGATTCAAATATTTTAAGTAATGTTTTGAATTAAAACTATGTAAATAAAAAATATACTTGAAAAAGATATTATACTAAAAATGATTAAATAAATTTTTTGATAAAAAATAATTATAAATAAAATTAGTGAATAATAGTAATAAAAAAATAATGGAGGAGGGAAGGGAGACAAGGGTGATGAGTGATGAGGTCATATGGCCTAGAAAATCATTATCCTCCCAGCGTGCTTTACATATGAAACTCAAACTAGCTATGGTGCCAAGCTAGGTAGCATCCATCTTACTGATTTTAGGCAAAATGGCCACCCTGGGGATCACTAGTATAACCACCTGAGTTTAAGAACTAGCTCAAAGGCCAGATCAAACTAGCCAGGTACGTGTCAATAGTGGACTCTTCCGTACAAAACATCAATACAATGGTTCTGGTCCCTATCTATCCATGTGGTACACATACATAATTTCCAACTTCAGCAATAAAATGCAATGCATCATGCATGTGCCAGCGTCAGTACTCACCAAAGAAAGGAAAACAGTGATGAGACAGAGACACCTTCACATATCATATATTTTATCAACATTTTTTTTTCTTTTATTTATTACGTTATGTCCTCATCATACCTATATACAAGTACTTCTTCTCCTTCTCCCCTTTCTCGTATTAGGTCTTAAGGATAGGTTAAATTATAATTTTTATTTTTTATATTAAAAATTTGTTTTGATTTTTGATTTTTTAAAAAATTAATTTTAATCTTTTAATTCTCAATTTTAAATTAACATTGTCCTTACAAAAATTAATTATTTTTATTTTAATTTTTTTACTTGATTTGAGACATAAAACTTATTTAATTGGATTTATCTATATAAATACTATAAAATTTGATTAATATTCGAATAAATAAAGACAGATGGTGAAAATCACTTAAAAATGAGTTTTACGAATATTTGAAAAAAAATTTGATACAAAAATTTTCAACTATCCATAAAACTTATTTTTCACGTTACTTTTAGTTTATTTATAATTTTTTTATTCAAACATTAATTGATGTCTATAATTTTTATGTAGATAATAAGTTTCATTTTTTGAATCGTTCGGAAAAATAATTTAAAATTGTATCTCAAAATCTCGAAAAGACAATATTAACTACAATTTAAGAATTAAAAGAGTAAAATAAAATTTTTAAATGATAAAAAGCTCAAATAAATTTTTACTATAAAATATCAAAATTATAATTTAACCTTTTAGGCATATGCGTGGTATTCATGAATAATTTTCCAAAAAAAAAAATATGAGTATTCACCCCATTTTAAACAAAGGAAAAAAGAGATATGATAACAAATATAATAAAAAAAACAAGATAAAAGCGAGATGAAATATATATATATATATATATATATATATATATATATATATATATATATATATATATATATATATATATATATATATTTTTTTTTTTTTTTTTTTTTTTTTCTCAGTATCTCTTTTTGTTTCTAATCTATTAGACCGATAAAAATACACTTCTTTCTATATTTCCATGAGTATGTATTTTTTATTCAAGTCAATAGAGTAAAAGATAAAATTCATACCATATTAATATTTTTGCAGCAATTAATAAATAACTAATGAGCAGTTATAATGAGTTAGTAAAAAAAAGTTATAATGAGTTTGATAAACCTAACCAGGTTTAACCTCTAAATGAAGCTAATTAATAAACTACCCAATATTATTGCATGTCTCTTTTAAGTACAAAATTAGCTACTTCATAACAAGTGATAAAACCTTATATACATTATACTAAACCAAATTAACGAGGGGCGATATATAATATGCAGTAATACGAAGCAACAAACCCAGATCATAAAACGCGATTCAATTAACAAGAAACTAAACAGTAAATAAATAAATACCTTCATTTATAGCAAATAGCAATTAAATCATAAGCGAAAAAGCGTTGCTAAAAATGCACGCGTGTTTCTTCTCAAACCCTAATTAAGATAGATCCTCAGCAAAACCACAGCAAAATTGACAGACTATCGAACTCACGAATATGACAGCAATCAAAGTGATGCCTGCATGTGTTGGAAACGGACACATAGATGATCCGAAATTAAGCATTGGTTTAGAAGGTGCAAAAATACTAGTTAAGAGACGATTTTTTTTAACAACGTATATTACTTGATTCATATACTGAGGGCCCCTAGTTGTTGGTTTGATCTCCGTGAAGACGATGATGATGTTGGGCGGAATAGGCGTTAAGCGTTGCAAGCAGGCCGAAATGATTGGTTTCAGTGAGCATTGAAGAAGAAAAAGGCAGTACCTGTTGAGCGGTCAAGAGGGAAGAGAAATTCGTGAAATGAATGCCGGTGGCAGAAGAAGGCGCATAGGGAATTGCCCAAAGGGAATCAGCGCCGCTCATCATGGCGGGAACTGACTCCGTACTGCTCTGCGACAAACAGCTTCCCACGTGCGAAATCATCTCCTGTCTTCTCTTCCATTCCAAACCCAAACCCTCCTCTTCAGAGGCCACGTTCAAAAAAGAAGACGCATCGGGGAACGAGAACCTTCTAGAATCTTCCGCCAAGGTGTGGTAGTTGGTGCTGTTAATGTGGCGGTTGAAGAACTGAGAGGGAGAGGAGAGGCTGGAGCCGGAGCTGCGGACCGAGATGTTGAGCGAGGTGAAGTTCGCGGGGATCGTGCCGGTGCCCGTGGCGGCGATCACCGCCGGCTCCGCCTGCCGGAGCAGCCACTCGATGGTTTCGCCATCCGACTTGTGTCCGAGCTCGCGCGTCAGCTGGAACACCCGCGCCGCGCACGCCGCCGGCATCCGGACCCGTCTCCCCCGGCCCTCCACCTTCGTATGCCGGTCCTTCGTCGACCCCCGCTTCACGGCGGCGGGGCTCGGCGGCTGAGTTCGCTCCTCGACCTCGTCCTTTTTCTCCAACAGCTGTAGCGGGAAATTGGGCTTGCGAATCACGTTTGGATTATGACCATGAACACCTTCCATGATGCAGTATCATATACAATAATACGAATACAAAAATTCCCTTGATTTTTTTAAATGAAAATAAAAAAACCAAGTGGGGCTTGTTTGCACTGTTGTAAAAAGGTAGTGATGATACCGGTGCGACGTGAAATATTTGTTTGTGTAGTGGGTGTGGCTAAGTGGGCTAGGTAGTGGGTCTGTGTCTATTTGTGTGCTGTTTGGAGCATGGATTTCCTTTGGAATGTGGGTGCAGCTGAGTTGTTTCTCTTTCCAGAGGAAAACGGAGAGAGAGAGAGAGAGAGAACATCACAGAGAACAAGTGAGAAGAGGGGCAAGCTTTAAGCGACAAAATAATGAGTGCCAATAATAATCACACTGAATTTTTATCATGAATTTAATATTAGAAAAATCCATGTCACTCTCTTAGAGTTTGTTTAGCACCAAGAAAAAAAATAATAAGATGAATAAAAATAAAAAATAGAAAATTACTTTTTAGTTTAAAAAAATAGAAAAAAATGAAATAGAAAATATAAAACAACCATTTTTTTTTATAAACAATCGATTGTTTTTAAATAATCCATTAAAAAACCAAATGTGCATCTCCTCTGTTATTTTCATGTTGCTTTGGAGAGAAATAAAGAGTTGTGTTATTTTCTTATTCTTTTCTGTCAAAAACATATTCATTCTTGACTTTCTATCCTACTTTTTCACCATTTTTCTTTCACACTAAAAAAGTAATCTTTTACTAAAAATAATTTTGAAATTGCAGACTCGTGTTTTCAACGTGAAAAAATAATTAATTAATTAATTTTCTTTCATCACTATAAAATCATAGCACCATTAGACAATCTCCAATCCAGCATTTTTTTTTACATATTTTAAATAAGTCTTATTATTACACATCATTGATACAAAATAATGAATGCAAATAATAATGACACTGAATTTTTTTTTTACCAAGATTTTTATATTTCAAAAATCCAAGAGGACAAGAATCTTTCCATTTCTTTCTCTCTTTATTATCGGAAATAAATGATATACAGATAATACACACGTAACATAGTAATGGAAGAAACAAAAAGAAAGTAAATGAAAAAGATTTTTTTTTCTTTTAGGCTTTTTTATTTTATTTTTTTATACATCTTAAATAAGTCTTATTATTACACATCACTTTTTTATTTTATTTTTATAATTTAAGTAATTATTCTATTTAATCTAATAACAAAATTTTTTACTAAAAGACCTACAAGTGACCCAACATCTCGACATTTCATTAATATATAATTTTTTTTATCTCACAACAACTCTTGTTTTTATTTTTTTATTATATAAATATTATTTATTCTTAAAAATCATTTGCAGAGTCCACATGTAGTGTTATACCCCTATGCTTAAATAAACACTTACACTTAAACAAGCACTTGATGCTTAAAAGCAATATCTCCAACTATTACTCTTAAAAAAAAAGCTAGATCAAATGTAGTTATTCTAAATGAGTATATGTGTAAAAAATAGTTAATGAGACTTGAAATTTTAAAACATCAACAATTTTGGAATTAAAAAAAAAAGTTTAAAACATCAATAGTTTTAGAATGGAAGTAGGATAAAGTTTATAAATTTATTTTCTATATAACATGGATGAGTTCTAGTAAAATACTCTCTAATTTTTTCCATGTCGTCACACTCTTTAACATTAGTTAAAATTTATAAAAAAATTATAAAATTGTAAGTAAGACTAATTAAAAAATAAATATAACTTTCATTTTTCTTATTTCTAATACATTTCAACAAACAAAAGAGAGAATATTAAAAAAAATGTGTTAGAGAATATATGCTATTAATATTTCTCATATAACATGTGTTTAATTGAAAATGTAAAAAATCTTTACATTGTTCGAATTAAGTTCTTTGATCAATCATAATTTTTCATGAATTTAATTAGAAAGTATTAATGGTATAATATTTTTTTTTATATTGTTATCGAATGAAAAGTTATCATGTATGGTTATTTGATTAATTTTTATAATAATCATTTTAAAAGTCACATAAAATAATTTTTTATTGTTACCTTATTAAAAAAATTGACATTAACATGAAAATGAAACACTTCTTTTTTATGATTTTCTCATTCTTTATTTATGTGGTTTCTTTTACTAATTTTCTTTTAAAAAATCATAATCCTTATGTTGTAAGAAAAGAAAGATATTCTACACTAGTTTCTTGTGGCGTTAATCAAGGACGGAGAGAAAATGAGATATAGGTGATGCCAGCTACCTCATCAAGGTTGAATGGTGGGGTTATCATTTACACAAATTTTGACATTCAAGTCAACAAATCAACATATTAATATTAGGGTGTGAAAAGAGTAAATGTGATATCCTTTACTTTTTTATCATTTATATTTAATAAAAAAATAATATAAAAATTAAAATCTCAATTATATCTTCATTTATTTAAAGTGTGAAGAGTTTATATTAAAAAATATAAAAAATTAAATCAAATCCAAAGTAATAACACTTCAAAGATTATTTTTTTAAATTTTAAAATAATATAAAATAAAACTCTAATTAAAACAATTACCCATTCCCAATGTCACAACCTATTAAAGAAAAATCCTCTATATAAAATTACTAAAAAAATAAAGTAATAAAGGCAGCAATAACTTAAATCTTTGAGTTTCGTTACTTGCAATTGACATTCAACCCAACACAAATAAACAACATCAACAGAGAGTGAAAAACATTTTTCACTAAAGTTTATGATACGAGTATAACATAAGTAGCACGCACACATGTACCATGCAACAAATACAACATAAGTATAACAACTCATAACAACCACACAATGATGTTTACTTGAATGCATGCAAATGACACAATGCTACTCACAATACTTGAGTACATGTGAATGACACAATGTTACTCACTACACTTGAATGCATGCAAATGACATAATGCCACTTACGACATTTGAATGCATGCAAATGACGTGATGATACCCATGACATTTAAATGTATGCAAATGGTGCGATGTCAGTCACGACATTTGAATGCATGCAAATGACATGATATCATTCACAACATTTAAATGCATGTGAGTAACACAATGTCACTCATGACAATTGAATGCATGCAAATGATGCGATGCCACTTACGAAACTTGAATGCATGCAAATGATGGAATACCATGCACGACACTTGAATGCATGCAAATGACACGATGCCACTCATGACACTTGAATGCATGCAAATGACATGATGCCACTCAATACTTGAGTGCATGTGAATGACACAATGCCACTTATGACACTTGAATGCATACAAATGACACGATGTCACTCAAACACTTGAATGCATGCGGATGATGCAATGTTATTCATGACACTTGAATGTATGTGGTACCAATCTATCCAATAAATTCTATATATTTTCATATCATGCAATACATCAATCTGACATCTAATCTTACGGTTTTAATCCATTTTTCAAAATATCTCCAAGGACATACAATCAATGCAATTTCAAGTATGAGTAATTAACTGATTTCTCTTTCAAGGAGTCAAGACATACAATCTTTACCCATAAATAAAAGTCATTAACTTGATTTCCTCTTCGAGGAGCTAAGACATACAGTCTCTAACCATAAATAAAAGTCATTAAATTAATTCCCTCTTTTAAGAATCTAAGGAATACAAGTTGGGTTTCTAAGGGAACCCCATGCATTCAAACTTAGGATTCAGGAGAAACCTCTCAACCCATAGTTATACCCACATTCTTGAGTGAGACTTCTCACTCTCTCCTTACTAGGAAGGTGTAAAACAAAGGCTTTGATATGTCCTTAAAGTGCTCTTCTTATGTCGAAGCCGGATCCGAGTTGGACTTAGCCGAATGGAAGCTCTGGTTTGACGGAGCGTCGAACCTATTAGGAAATGGGATAGGAGCCGTGTTGGCATCTCCAGAGGGCCAATGCTTTCTCTTCTTAGCCAGGCTAGGCTTCGATTGTACCAACAATATGGCAGAATATGAAGCATGCGTTATGGAAATCACAATGGCCATTGAGCACCAAGTTAAAATGCTTTGAAAAAGTTTTAATGGATTTCTTTAGGATGAATGAAACAGGAGGAGACGGTGCGTAATTCTGGATAAGAGGTTTTTCAAACTTGATAGAGAGTGAAATTTGTACATCTTTAGGCAGCAAGTGACTAAAAAAAATTGAAAAGATAAACCATCAGTGATAGAGTAATTTATCTGTGTGAGAAATTTTGAGCCTTTTATATAATGATGGCTTTACATCTTGTCATTCTCTTCTTTCTTGTGTGATTTTTGCATCCATTTTGCTATGTTACTCTATATTTTGCCTTGACACTCTGTATACATCTTGTTTCACATGCATGAGTGATATGATCTAGGTCATTTTTCTTTACAAGCTACTAGCCAAATGAACCTACCTTGCAAATTGAATCCCTTGTTCACCCTCTTTGAGCCTATATAACCATTCTTTTTTATATGACAGCTCATTACAAGCACAAAAGCCGAAAAACCATGATCAACCTCAACCTTAGGGGTTAAAGGAGCTTTGAAATTGTTTTGGGAATACGTCTTGTATAAGTGTGGGGGTGACACCTGGAGACACTACGAGAGTGGTACATTTGGAGAAAGAGCAGTATGGTAAAAAAGGGTTAATAAAAAGAAAAAGAAAGGGGCATGAAAAGAAAAAATGCAAGATGAATCAAAGAAAAGAAAAGGAAGCAAAAGCAAAATGTTGAAAGAAAAAAATGCAACACAAGGCTGAAAAATAAAAGTGAGAAAAAGAAAGAAAAAAAATACAAAGGGAAAAGTAGAGCAGTGAGCAAAGATGCTCTCAAAAGTCTTGGGGGATAATTTCCATGCTTACGAACTCATTCCACATTGCTCCTCCCTTCCTTGTGGTTATCAAAGCTCACTTTACCATCCTATATCCTACCCCTAACCCTGGTCATGTTATAAATCTAAAAGCAAGTCCTATTGATCACTACTGCATTTGTTTTTGAAGATGGAGAAGAAGAGGCTAGTCAAAGCTTGGTAGTACCGGCTAACATATGATGTTTGCGTGTATATATAACCCCAAACACTTGAGGGGTTGAGAGAATATGCCCTAAGAAAGCTCTGCCACTTCTTGGTCACTCATTAAGGTTTGCAAGTTGCTTGTTTGCTTTGGATGTGGAGTCAGTAGCTTCCATAGATTGTTTGAACACCTTGATTTTCGGACGAACGCATGCTAGATTTGTTTTGTAAAGCTTGAGGAATTTATTTTTAGATTCTTCTCACAATAAATTTTCTCTTTGATTTCCTTGACGATCAATTTTGATTTTGCCCAAGAGTGCAAAAGTGTAAGTGTAGAGATGTAATAAGTCATATTTTATACATCTCACAAGGACTTAAGATGGGTATAATTGAGACTATTTGGCAACTAAGTATCACATCTTAGCTAAGATTCAGATTATTGTCCTAGAAATATGGAAAACATAAATCTGTGTTAATTTGGGGATTTTAGCTAATAAAAGATTGGATTTATTTTGTAGGCCAATTCTAGAAGCATCTTGGCCCAGTAAGACCCTTCCCAACCAAGTCCAGCTTCGAGGCCCAAATCACTCTAGAGGCACATGTGCACGTAATCATTAGGGAGATGATAGGACAAATAAGGAATTGTAATTCTATTAGGAGTTAGTTAGGTGAGGCGTGCATAGCAAGGAACCTTGCATGTGTACATAAAGGAGCACAAGAGCTTGTGTAAAGGTGGTTGAATTCAGAAAATCACTCATCTCATGCACAACTCACTCTCTCGTTCTCATTCCATTCCCTTGGTGGTGCATGGTGCTTTAGTAAGGCGTGTTGTTGATTGATGAGGTGCAAGTCTAGAGTTTGGGAAGGTGAAGGTTATCAGAGGAGATCACTCAGTATAGCTGACGTATTCTAGTGGAATGAATCCTCAGTGCTCTAGCCATTCCTGGTGAACCATTGTCGTTCCTCCATGGCAATCGTTGTGGAAAGCAGAATCCATGAATTCACATAACCTTGTAACAATACTCTGTTTCAGCAATAACAATTGGTTTGTGTTTCCTTATCTCTTGCTTACGAATCCTGTCATTAATATACTTTTGCTTGTGTTGCGATTGTGCATTTGTAAGAATAGATCACGTTAGGTTAGGCTGATCAAAACCGATCTAACAATTTAATAAGATAATTGATAAGAGAACCTAAAATCATCCACATGCATACTCCCTGCCAACTGATGAGGTAGTGATTGTGTAAATTCTTCGTCGGCAATGGACGAACGTTCGACAATTGTCGTAAGAACTCTAGGTTGGTTTGGAATCATAATCTTCAGAAGAGAACTGAGAATCGATTGCTTATTGAACCTTTATGTTGTTGCAATAAATATCATAGTCTAATTAGTCGCATTTACTTTCGTTACTTAGTTTATTTTCTATCATACTATATGTTTCTAGTAACACAACCCCCCCCCTTTACATTCAGCCGAAGGAGTTGTGTTAGTCTGGATCGAGTCTAAGCCACCTCTATCCGAGACCGGCTTTGTTCGCGACCGAGTCTGTCCGAGTCCGAGTCAGTCTGACTCCAGTCCGAGTCAGTCCGACTCCAGTTCAAGTCTAGCGTCTCTGTTCGAGACTGAGTTCGAGTCATCTCAATTCGAGACAGAGTCGACATTTTATGTATCCTCAGTATTTTGCATAAAACTCTCATTTTCGCATTAAGTCATAATTGAACACACTGTGTCCTTGAGAAGAATGACCTAGGGTTGCACTATATCATAGTTAGCTCTAGTTTTATTTGATAAAGCCACAACGACAAAAAGCGATTATCAATTTCCTCCATTTTTAGAAAGGCAAAAAATTGTAGTGTACGAGTCATGTCACATTTCATGCATCTAGTTGGATAACTATCCTCTGATAGATGTGATGGAGTACTAGTGATCCTTATATGTAATCGACTCCCGAAACTATACTCTGATCTCAGATCAGCCTTATCCATCCATAGGTTTCCTGGCGTTTACCTTGAAAATGTTGATGGAGACTTCATACTCCTTGTTCCTCCCCTAGAAGGATTCAGATTCCAAAACTAAAGTTTTCGTCCACCTTAATTATGAGTGTGTTTAAATAAATAATTAAATGTTTGTTTAATTAAATTTCAATTAATATAATAAATTTGACTATAAATTTTATTTAAAAATTTAAACATTATTTTAATAGGTTACACTAAAAAAATTATTATACTAGTAATTATTGATGCAACCCATTATCATAAAAAAGTGAAAAAGTTATAGAAAAGCATAAAGTAATTCAACATGATATAATTATAGATTCGAGATAAACTTGAAAAAATTATTTAATGTTTAGTAAATTTTATAAAATAATTTATTTAAAAAATAAAACTTCTAAAATTTAACTTAAAAAAATCAAATGGAATATAAATCTAATTGTTTCACGTAATAAACGAAATTGTGAAAGAAAAAAATCAACTATTAAAAGTGTCTTGTAACGGTTGCTATAACTATCACCTAAAGTTAGTTATATTACCATACTCAATTTTTTAGTTTTTCTGTCGAGTTGTGTTATTAATTTGATTTGATTTTTTTCATTCATTGGAATAAAAGAGAATAGGAGAATTTATAACATTCATGCATCTTACTCAATTAATTAAACTAGCTAGATTCCACATCTTACTCAATTAATTAAGTTAGATTCTACCTATATCTAATTTGATTTAAAATTAATTTTAACAGTTTAGATTTTAGAAAATAAATTTAATATATTTTTAAAAAAATGAGTTATAATTCGGATAGTCCTAATTTATTCTAGTATCTTATATTTTTTTATAAAATTATATATTTCAAATAATTATGTATTTATAATGGGCTTACTAACATAATATTTTAATTATATATATATATATATATATATATATTATAAAATTATAAAATATACCTTAATTATAGTTTTATATATTTTTAATTTTATACATAATATTAAAATTAATATTAGTTTTTAAGTTGGATTTACTATGTAAAATTTACACATATATCTAAGAGAAATTTACTCTATTACTACATCATATTAATGAATGAAATAATATGATAAAAATATTAAATCTTATTGGATGTTTGTGTAAAATATTTTACAATGTCAATATATATAAATTAAAATTTTAATATATTATGTAAACAAATCAAATTAATTTGCACAATTTTATCCTATATATATTAACCATTCTTAATTAAGCTAGTCAAATTCGGATGCACATAAATAATCCTATCAAGGTTTTAACTCCACTATAAACAAAGATAATATTCATCGATCCCAACACTTCAACTATCTCTAATTAATTGGCATAATAATTAAAACAAAGATATTATAGATAAAATTTCTCTATAATATCTAATTAAACTGCCCATGCCGATAGGGATAACAACGCTCCCATCTACGTTTAAAAACTAATAATTTAATAGCGATAATAAAAATATAATAGTGACTACAGTAATTATAGTAATTATAATTTTAAATAAGTTTTTTAATCTAATCTTTTCATTTTTAATGTAAAAATTGAAATTGAACATTCTTACTAATTTTAAAAAATTATATATATATATATATGACATACACACACCGGTGGCCCAAAAGTCTCCGTGTAAATAAGTAAACAAAATAGCATAGTACAAATACATTCCAACTACCTAACCAAATTATGAAACCACGTGTTCAACACTAATGATATAGTGTATTCTATGGGGTTTAGTAAAGATAATAGCTAATTAGGATTTAACCTTTTTTCTTTTTGCAAGTAGCACTAATACATTATTTGAACTCTTTTATTTATTTATTTTTTTTCTCACAGCCAAGCCAACGGTTCTTGGTACTTTCACATATAACAATGTACGTACACTTTCATTTCTAAAGAAAGAGCCAGTAATAGTTGTCGATGGCTCATTCATTGCCACCGTAACTGACGACACAATCACGTTAAGAGTAGCAACCAAATAGGGGCTGATCATTATTATGTCCGTTTAACAGCCGTCTGCAAGCATGTTCAAGTCAAGAACAAATTACACTATTGTAACCACATGTTTAAATGGTCATAGATTAATAAATAACGTACAAACAGCTATATTCATTCAATGAGTTTATCAAATGCAACATTGCCAGCACTACAAAAACATAATAGTTTACTAATGAAAATTATTTAGGTGTTACCTTAATTACTTCTATTAATATAACATATCTCATAAAAATGATTTTTTTAGACAAAAATTCAACCATTATGAAGTAATGTTAGTATGATATTTATAGTATAATATCATACTAACACGTTCTGAATTAGAGATAAAAATAGACTACATTTAACAAGTTTTTGCTTAAATATTCTTGTTTACAAAATTCAATGTTATAAGTTTTTTCTGAGCATGAATTGACTTTTTAAAAGTATGATAGATTTGATAACCTATTTAATATTAAAGTCTTTAGATTGATATGAATTATTCTCGAATAGACCCATCAACTAGTAGATTAACGAAATTTACGTAAAATAAATTATAAATTATGAAAATTAAAACTAGTAGTATCAGATAGGTGTGGAAATAGGAAGGTTATATAAGAGATAATTAAGTTTAACTTATTTGTATAATATAAATATATTTAAGATTTAATATGACCTTCATTTAAAAGTGTATTTTACAATAAAATCTCTAAAGACATAATTTATCTTTTAATAAGTTTTATAAATTTAAAAAAAAATCTTAACTTAGTTTAATTTATGAAAAAATATAGTCTAATTTTGATCGTTATGTAAATCAAGCCATAAATCTTTATCCGACAGCGAAGGCTATCTCTACCCCTACCTGTATGTAACACTCAAAGGCTCGTTATGATTTTTAAATTATCACATCACAATTGTTGCCGAAATTTATTACAATTAAGTATTTCCAATTATAAATAAAACTATAATTCCTGTCATATATTTAATTATATATATATATATTTTTTAAATATGCACAAGTTTTATTTATCATCACAACGCAAATACAAAGTGTAAGTGAATGCAAAACTTAAGAAGTGGCTAAATTATGCTATATAAAGTAAGAGAATCTTGTAAATGCCTTGTGTCCTGTGCGATGCCCTTTGCTTTCGGAATTCCCTTGAGTTCTACTTACACAGAAATAGAATGAATATATGTTTTGTTTTCTGTTACTCTTGTGAAATACTAGCTAAGAGTGAATGCACAGCAAAATATAAGCCCTCCTCATTTCATGCAGGAAAGGGCAAAGGACTAGTACTTGTTGATGATCTCAACTTTTTGGCCAAAGTAAAAGAAACACGTGATTAGCTGCCTTCATTTGCAGGTGATGAGATAGCAAACCATTTATATCGACCCAATCATATACAACAATTTTGTCAGAATGTTGGTGGTTACCCGGGCCATAAATAAATAATTTCATCTCATCTTTTGTCAAGCAGCGGAGATAAATATTGAATTGAAATTTTAAATGATTATTTTGTTACAAACTATTTTGTGTATTTTAAAAATTTATTAGAAATATATATAATGATTTATAAGATTTTTTTGGTAAGATTTTTATAATTAAAATTTTGTAATTTGGAATTTAATAGGTTTACATCATGTAAATTTATAAGATTTATAAGTACACGTGAATTTTTAGTAATCATTCAAATTTATTTGTTACATCTCTTTTTTTTATATCTTTTTTTCTTTCTTTTATTATTTTCTTGTAACATTTCAATTACTAATACAATATATATAAGAATAGTTATCACATTCTCATAAAAAAAATATAGTTATATCCAATTAAGAAAATCAATTTCACAAAAATACTTATCATACTAATCAAGTCATATACTAGCAAATATTTGTAAATAACATTATTTTTAAATAATTTTTTGTATTTATTTTTAATTCTTTTGTAATAATAGACCGAAAAGACATGAAAAAAATATGAAAAATGATTATCCATATCAATATAATTATTTTAAAAAAATACTGAACAAGACAAATGTTCTTATAATAAATCAATTTACAATACCCTATAAAGTAGAAAATTATCTTTATGTTTTTTATTGGATGGACAAAAAGATCAAGTATCTAAAGGTTTTTATGTATTTTTAATATTATTTCATCCAAGCAAATTGATTAAAGAAATACAAACGTAAAAAAACATACTACTTAATTGCAAAAAAAAAAAAGTGTAGAATTGAAAGAAAGAGATTATCAAATACTATACTAATATTATATATGATGGGAGAAAGAAAAGTATGATAATTATAGAAAAAGAAGGCATGAGATAGTTACTACTCAAAAGCTTTTAAAATCTTAAGGATTTGAGTGAGATGGTTGAATGAGTGATTTATTATTAAAAAATCTTTGAAAATTCATAAAAATTCACCTTACAAAATGTCGCAATTGGGATCGCGACGGGGATGGCGAAAAAGAAAATAAATTCAAGTTCTTTAAAAAGAAAGAAAATAAATGCAAAGGAGTCGCTATCAATGCTTCTGAGGAAAAACATTAGAAAAATCTTTGAAAGGACAAGGGTGGTCTTAGAAACCAAAATTTGAGTTCGAGAGTCAATTACGTATAAGGAATGTGTTAGCACCTTATAACAACGTCTATCCTAAGACGATTTACCTTTAATTAAATATGTGAAATTAGTATAATTTCAAAATTGTTATTTTTATCCTTCAATGAAAATATAATTGGATTTATTATTAAGGAAGGAAAGATGTATTGTTTTTGTTTTTTGAACTTGACAAGAGTGGCATCTTGCTCCTACGTATCTCCTATTGCAATGGAGAATTTAAAGTTTACTTAGTTTTGAAAAGGTAGCCAAAAAAGAAGTGCATCTCAAATGGCTATCGTAAACGTAGTTAGAAGATGAATGATGGTGTGTGTCCAAAGGAGGGACAAACAATGAAGTGGATAATTGGTATGACAGATAATAGCAAATAGAAAAACAAAAGGGTCATCCAAGGCTTTGCATCCAAAGGGCTTGGTCATGATAGCAATAGGAAACAATAATGAAAAGGAAGAGGAGTCACTCATTGGCTCTCGCGTCCAAACAAATGCAGATAATAGAGAAGGATGAGGAGCTACTTGTTGGCTCATTCATCCAAACAAATGCAGATAACAAAAAACGACGTCCTTCATCCAAATAGATGTAGATAACAGAGAAGGATGAGGATCCACTCGTTGGCTCATTTGTCCAAACAAATGCAGATAACAGAGAAGGACGATGAGCCACTTGTTGGCTCTTGAGTCCAAACAAATGCATATAATAGAGAAGGATGAGGAGTCACTCGTTGACTCATTCGTCGAAATAGATGCATATAACAGAGAAGGACTAGGAGCCACTCATTAGCTCCTTCATCCAAATAAGTGCAAATAATAGAGAAGGACGAGGAGCTACTTGTTGGCTTCTGTGTCTAGACAGATGCAGATAATAGAGAAGGACAAGGAGTCACTCGTGCTCCTACGTCCAAAGAAAAACAAAATCATATGATAGAAAGGAAGGCGAGGCACTTGTTGGCTTCTACGTTTAAAGGAAAACAAGAATAGATAACAATAAGGAAAAGGTGTTACTCGATGGCTCCTACGTCCAAAGGAAAATAAAAACAAATAATAGGAAGGACCAGGAGCCACTCATTAGCTCTTACGTCCAAAGGCATAAAAAAAATAGATAAAGTGAACGATAGAGAAAGGAACAAGAGTTACTTGTTGACTCTTGCGTCCAAAGACATAAATGTAACATATATGATGAATGACAGAGAAAGGAGTAGGAGCCACTCGTTAGCTCTTGCGTCCAAAGGCAACAAATGCAATGGATGATAAGAAAGGAGCAAGAGTCAATCGTTGGCTCCTGTGTCCAAGGGAAACAAATATAGTGGATGACAGAAAAAGGATCAGGAGCCACTCGTTAGCTCCTGCGTCTAAAGGAAAACGAAACAAATACAATTATAATAGAGAAAGGAGTAGGAGTCACTTGTTGGGAAGAAACTTGTCAGAAGTCGTGATGTGCAATTCATGGAAGACGATACCATTGAAGACATTGATAAGAATGGTGAGCAACATAATTATATTAGTGATCAACAACTAGGAGATGGTTTTGATATTCCTCCTAATAATGATGTTGAAGAGGAACAAGAGATGTCACAAGATGAGGATCTGGGTGATGCTCTTGAACCGCCTCTAGTTCAACTCAAGAGGTCTAATAGGTAGAGACAATCATCTACAAGGTATACTTCTGATGAGTATATGACCTTGACAGATGGAGGAGAACCTGAATGTTACCAAGAGTTCAAAGAAAGTGAAGAGAGGCAAAATGTTTGACAATCTAAATTGTAGAAGTGTGTTGCTTTGTCCACTACCAAGGCAGAGCTTGGTTTTGTCCAGGACGAATATTAATTATTCTGTAATAGTCAGAGTGCAATTCATCTTGGTAGGAATTCAACTTTTCATTATAGATCCAAGCGTGTTGATTTGAGGTATTAGTGGATACATGATGCTTTGGATGCTAAGCTGTTGGAATTGGCTAAAGTTCATACTGATGATACTGGTGTTGACATGATAACCAAGGTAGTTCAAAGAGGGAAGTTTGAAGCTTGTTGTAAGATCGCTGGACTGACGATCACCTCCACATAGTTGTGATGGGGGAGATATGTTGGGTTATTTTTGAGCTCCCAACTATGTGGACAAAATCCTAATACTCTCAAGCCTGCTAGGTCTCTCTATATAAGAGGAGAAGAGGTCATATTGGGAGATTGAGAGAGAGTGGATTTTCACAGCCAAAAGAAAGAAGAGAAAGAGAGAGAGAGAAAGAAAGAGTTCTACTTTCATTTATGGACAGATCAACAGGACGTCAAAATCACGATATCTTCATGACCATTAGGATCTTGATTTGGAGGTTTTGGTGTGAGACATCATGCTCGTACAATAGCACAATTTTGTGATTTCTCCATTTTCTTGTTTCTCGTTTCTTGCTCTCCATTTGCAAACTTTGCTACTTGATTGAGTTGGTTGATTATATGCACAAATTTGTGCTCTTGATTGAACACTCTTGTACTCCTATTTGATTATAGTGGATTGATTTCTTTGGTCTAGACGACCCATGGTTTTTACCTCTCATGTTGAGGGGGTTTTTCCATGTTAAAAATATTGGTATCTCTTGCATGATTCTTCTCATTGTTACTGTCATTCTTATTTGTGGTTACTCGTTAGAGATTCTTGCAAGTTAAGGGAATTTATACCGCTGTGTTGTGGCATAATTGCATGTGTCTTATTTCTTTTTCCCCATCAATGCATTCTCAGGTTTTTCTTTCCTTCTCTTAGCTTCTTCTTCCCTCTAGCATTTCTCCCTTTCTATTTTTTTGAAGTCCCCGTCCTGTGAGCTTGGCTTGCTCTATTTATATACTTCCATGAATCACAATATTAATTGAGTTGGATTTCAAGCAATATTTCTCGACAACAAAGCTGAATTAAAGCTACAATGCAGAATAAGGAGTTGTCAATGACTGAGCAGGGTATTTAATGGAAAGTTGGCTCCAAACCTCTTTTGTTAACAAAAGTTGATTTCTCGACAACAAAGCTGAATTGGAGCCTTGATGCAGAAAGGAAATTATCAATGGTTGGGTAGGGAATTTAATGGAAAGCTGGCCAAGAGCTGCTTCCCCAAAAGTTGAGCAGCTTTGTCAAGAAAAAAGTTGAACATAAAAGCTGAAATGGGACATAGGGACCTGTCTGTGAAGTTGAAGCTACTAGCATAGAGCAGACTAGATTTTTCAGAACAAATGTTTTGTTGTCTGCAAAAAGAGTGAGTCCCTTTGGATGCTCATCCAAAGTAGTTGGGATACATGTAGCAGAGTAGACCAATTCTTCTAGATGTAGATCAACAAAAAATGACAAGACCTTTAGATGCCTGTCCAAAGGAGGCTAGCAGGAAATGACAAATTCTTTGGATGAGCAATGACAAATTCTTTGGATGCTCATCCAAAGGAAGGATAACAAGAAAAGCCAAACTTCTTTGCTCGTCCAAAGGAAAGATAGCAGAAAATGACAAACTCCTTTGGACACCCGTCCAAAGGAGGAATGATGTAGAAAGAAAAACCTTTTGGATGCTTGTTTAAAGGGCATGGGAAGAGCAATGCAGAACAGGACTAACCCCTTTGGATGCTCGTCCAAAGGACAGGGGAGGAACGTAGCAACAGTTGACTCTTTGGATGCTCGTCCAAAAAGAGCTATGCATCTAGAGCAATGCTGCAGCAATGCAACCAACTTGGTTACTACTTTGCCTTTTTGGACACACATCCAAAGAGCTTAAAGGGTTATGTTGGTACTCATCCAACATCTCCTCCTTCTTATTTTGTGCTTTGTTTTCTTCCCTTTTTTGACTCTTTGGATGCACATCCAAAGAATTTAGTATCTCTTTTTCTTTTTCTTTTTTATTATTATTTCTTTTATTATTTTTATCCTTTTTATTTTTACTTTTCATTTTGGACATTATTTAAAAAAAGGGAGAGACAAAATCAGGTGTTCATACAAAATAATCTATAAAAATTTATATATTTTTAAATATCAAAAGACTTCTTTTATAAGTTGTAAAAAATATTAATTAAATATCACTAAATTTTAATACTATTTAAAAAACCCAAATAGTTCTATTGAATACTACAAGAGTTATTTATATTATAATCTCAATTAAATACGTTCTCTAAATACTTTATTTATCAAATAATCAATTTTCACTAAAACTTTTTTTTACAAAATAAAATATTATTTATCTTGGAAATTATTATTATATGCGTCTCTTCATTATTTCATTGTTTGTGAATAGATGTAATTGTTTTTTTCATTAACATATAGTTCTTTATCACAATTATTATTAACAAATATTTTAAGTAAATAAGGATTAATTAGATGTGATATTTCCTTTTTTTATTAATTTTAGAACATAAGTTGTTATGGTTTTATGCTCTAAGATTCTTAAAAATAAAAATAAAAATATTTTATAATTGTTAAAATTAAGTTTTTATAAATAACAAATAGATCAATAATATTATGGCATCAAGAAAGAGTTAATTAAAATGTGATAGATAAAGAGAGTTTTAAAGAAAAAAATGTGACAATTTCACATCTTAAATTTCTCTCTAAAATAAGATCAACCTCTTTACGGGTAAAGTGATTCCTCCAATTGTGACTCTATGTTCAAGCTAGAGGTAGAATTTCGAACTTTAGTTAAAGAACACAAGAGTAAATCACTTGTATTAGCGTCATTGGATCATGTATTTTACATCAATTCAATCATAAAATGAAACATTTTTTATAGTTTTAATAAGGAGAGAGATTTTGACTTTGTTATTAAATGTATGAATAAGTTTTAAATTAAATTGTATTGAAATATTTAATTTTATGTATTTATTCATTAAATAAAAATTTGAAAACAGTGTGTTCAATGAAAGTCATATTTCAATAAAAACAATTAGCTTTATGTATAATTTGTAAAAAAATAATTTAAATATATAGATATTATAAACTGTATTTTTAAATAAAAAATCGACCTGCCATTTTCAATAAAAAATATATATTTCATTTCTAGTAAAAGGACTTATTAACTTATACATGCAATAAAATAATTTGTAAACGTAAACCGATTAAGTTAAGTAATAAATGAATATATAATAAAATCAGTTTATGTCTCATATTAAAATTTTCATTTAAAATTTATTTGTTAATTGTTATATTTTCTTGACCTATTCGATTTACTAAATATTTTAAGATGTTTTAATTAGGATATAATTTAACAAATGAAAATTAACTAATATGATTAATGATTTATTTTTAATTAATTAAAATATATTGTATTATATATTCCTTAATTAATACTCGCTAGGATATTCATTAGCAATTTCTTTCTTTTTTTCAAATGTATCTAAGCTATTTCTTTTCTATTTAAATTCAGCATTCATTATTTTCTTTCTTCATTAAATTTAATGATTCATTAAAATACTCTTAAGACTTGTTTATATCATAAAATGTTTGATTTTTTTTTATCTCAAATAAAACGTAAAGGTTGCTAATATATACCACATAATGGGAATGGTTAATAATTTGATGAAAATGCCATTGTATGTAATATATTGATTAAAATTTTCATATGGCAAGGTCAATGTAAAATACGTTATGCTCTGACGGACAAAATTATACAACAATACTGAGTTTATAACGTTCTTGCAAATGTTAAAGCTACAGTTGACTCAAATGTGACAGAGAAAGCTTAGAAACATAAAATTATGACTAATGAAAAGCAATGGCATCTGTCACATGTCAGTGATAATGTTTGGAACTTCGTTTTTCGGAAGAAAAATAACACTCATGCACACACGGTGATTATCACTTTATTAGACCAACAAATAATGAAAATTTTATAAATACTAATAATAATTTACCGGTGGACCTAAAGTAAAGAATTTGGCCAATTTATCTACTCTTTATTCTATGCTTTAATTATTAATGTTAAACAATTAACAAAAATTTAACTTTTTGAAACATAGTAAGATTTATGGATAATAATAAAAAATTTGTATTATAAATGTTAAAAAATATTAAGGAAAAAATATTCACTCACTTATATATTCTATAATCATTAGAATCTTAATATAAACTGCTAAAAACATCAACATTTTATTGGAACTTCAAAAGGTTAATTCAACTATTTAAATATTAAAAAGATAAACATAACTTAAATGAAAATACATGTTCAACCTTAATGTCACAATTTTATCAAAGTTGACAAAATCCCAACAAAAATAACATAAAAAGGTAAGCAGTACAGTAGCGTCGCTCGACATCCTCTTGTACCTGTTCGTTTTCATCTGCAAATGACGTTCATCCCAAACAATAACACAAGACAACATAAGAGGATTGAGAATATATCTCACTATTATTAGGATAACCTTGGCGGTTGAGTCGCACATGTGCAACAACACAACAACAAAGGAAATACATCACCACATTTACAATAAATATTATGCAGATGCTATGACCATATGCATCTTACACATGACTCCATATGCATGTATAATCAACTTTACTAAAACAACTAGGCGAGGGGCAACATTGGCAAGGTTGAGTTGCACACGTGCAACAACACAACAACAAAGGAAATACATCACCACATCCACAATAAATATTATGCAAATGCTATGACTGTATGCATCTTACACACGACTCCATATGCATGTAGAACCAACTCTACTAAAACAACTAGGCGAGGGGAAACACTGCTAGACTTCATCTCTAGAGTTAGTCATACCATACTAGCATGATATATTATGGTAGCATGTCAAGCTTTACTCACCTTACACCATGTGCCCCGACTCTTGGAATCAAATATGGCCATTAGGATTTCCGTACCGAGTAGCCCCAGTAGGTCTATTGATCTTATCGCTTGGCGCATGTCTACTTTCTCATACACCAGTTTCATTACATGATGACATGATGAATGTCATACAATTTAAGTTCTCATTAGTCTCTCTTTAAACGGGACCGATAAGGATCATATTCGCCATCTACAAGCTAGGTACCTCATCTCACAACCTACATAGTAAGCACTTTTCTTACCCACTAATAGGCCTAGGTCACTCACTTGATAAGGTTATCGAGTTCCTTTCATATTAACTCTTGGCCTAGGATGCTCATTTGATAACCACTCATCTTTACCCATTTTCTCATATTTCAATCCTCATGTTCATTCTAATAATACAATATTTAAATCAAGTCATATCATAAAAGCACAACCTACAAAAGCTCTCAAAACTCACTCCTTTAAGGCTCACACACAAGGAAACCTACTCATTAAGTTCATTTCTTGCTCAACAAATCAAAACTCCAAGTGTCCTACACCCATTTTTGCTTCGCAAAGTACAACCCTTGCTCAATGAATACTCAAGACAAAGGGTACTTGTAACTCTCTATTTTTCTTACTCAACGAGGCCACTTCTCGCTCAGTGAGTCCTAACTCTCTATCTTTTTCTCTTGCTCAATGACCTCTACTACTCACCCAATGAGGATCATAGAGGACACTACTCTCAGGTCTTGACATTCTTGCTCAACAAACCTCACTATTCACTCAGCGAGGGAAACCATAGTTCTTCCAAGGCACCCATTCTCTCGGTAAAAGTTGCACTCACCCAGCAAATAGGCCCAACAGAGAAGAAACTCTTTTGTTCTACGCACTCTCACCAAGTGAGAGACAATGAGGAATGACGAACAACAGTTCATGATTTGCGAATTCTACAAAAAATACCTAACACAAAATCTCACAATTGACTAGGAAAACTTAATCCATTCTAAGTTCTTTCACACACACGAGTTTAGCACATAGAGGTACATACAAATCATCACTTAATTTCAATCAATTGCATCCAAATCACAAAAACCCCAAATCAAACCTTCAAGACCCTCAAACCAAAGGTAACCACAAAATTTCAACAATTAACCATACAATTTCACACAAAATTTAGATGCGAGACTGAAAATAATTCAGGGGGTTTAATCCCCCTTCAAATACTACCAAGAACATAATAACAAATATCAATAGGGGCCTTGGAACAACCCCATTATTCATCTTATGTAAAGGAAGCCCAAAAATAGTAAGACAATCTCACTTCTCTTACCTTGTACGAAAGAAAGTATAAAACATAGCTTCAGGGTTTGTCTTGGTGTTCCTCCAAAATTTCTTTGTACAAGTTCTCTCTCCTTTGGTCTCTAGTCTAAGAACACTCAAAAACTACTCACCTTAGAAATTGACTTTGATGCTTAGAGACATGTCAACTTTTTACTTAATGGACCAAAACTTATAAACCCAAAACCATTTTTTCTCTTTTATTTAATTAAAAACTCATTTTTAGCTGCACATATAATTCTCAAATAAGATTTATTTAATTAATAATTAAATCACTTATTAATATATAGTTATAATAATAAAACATCATATTTATAAGTAATAATAAATAATAGAAAAATCGGGTTATAATTTAGGCAGATTAGAGAAATTAAAAACAATAACCTTATGCTTAATTTGTTTTTTTCTAAATGCTAATTATTAATTATTATACAATTAATAGAAACTTTGGAAGGTAATTACATTAAAGATAATAGAAGGGAACGGAGGTCGTTGGATGGAGTTCACAATCCTGAATTCCAAGGGCAAGAATGAAAGGGTTGGTTAAGTTAACAGGTTATATATGAGCAATATATAGAAGAACAAAAAAAATAAAATAAAGGTTTTACTTAATTTGAGTTACTTCATATAATTAATATAATACAATATAATTAGTTGATAATCATCTCTCTTAAATATTTGATAAAAAAATTATTCTTAAAATTCGAGTGTACAAAATAAATATACGTTAAAAAAAATCAATTTCTTTAATAAATCTTAATATATAGAAATATTAATCTCTAATTTTCACGTGAAGATACATGGAAAAAACCATTACTTGTCATATTTGATTGGAAAATTTTCCGTACTCTGTAGTCTGCACCAGAAGTAATGGAACATCCACTGTACAAGAAATGGGGGTGGGACCGTACGTACGTAGATAATGAATGTGTATTCGCCAAAGTTATTATTACAGTTTAGAGCTTTGCTTCAGTTTCTGCATACGAGTGGAATAACTGAGTGGTGACACTAAGATCTCTTTCACAAAACGAATACTTAAATGAAAATAGAGAATTGGTGGTTTAAAATATAACATGAATTACGGCAAACATAATAAAATAATGCATCTAATTATAAAATTACAAAAATATAAAATATATCTAAAAATATTCGAAAGAATTGCTGATTTAGAAAATGAACATGAATTTCTATAAACATAATAAAATATTATATTTAATTATTATCTACGAAATTCTTATAAATTTTAGGAGTTTTGGAATAGTTGGTTTTAGACTAATAACCAGGCCTCTTCTTTTTACATTTTCATTTTTTTAATTCTATTTTTATTTCTACCTTACATCTCGTTTGCCAATTAGAATTACTTTAGTTTTGTACATTGCTTTGCTTTTAGTTTTGATGAGATCTATATATCAGTAACTTAAATAATTTTTTCAATTAACAAAATAGAAACAAAAGAACCACCCACTGACAAGAAACTGTACCACTAGATAATCGGTGGTATGAGTATGAATTAGTCTTAAATTCTTGCGTTTTTTCTCTTCCAACTATTTAGGCAAAAGTTTCAAGATCAATTTCTTGAAACAAATAAAAATTTCTTCATTACATAGTAAAATAAATAACACAAAAAAATTATATTTTATTGATCTAAAAACTAACTATACTAGAACATAAGGTAACGTATAAAGGAAGGATTCTTCAAATAACAACGACGTCCAGGATTCCAAGAACACTCATTAGAAAAATACCCACATGGAACACTTCACAAATTTAAATAGAACATCTACAAATGATTATTTGTCCGGCCTTTATTATTGCAATTAATTATATAAGTGTTCGTAATTTCAATAAATATAAGAAAAAATATACCAAAAAACCATAACCAATGAAATATGAACGAATAAGGAAGAGCCACGACTCGTGGTTGAAGCAGCCAATGTGATTCATGAGGGAACAAATTAAGATATGGTTAGCATAGTTGGTGAAGACTATAGGTAAAGATTTATGACTCAATGTTGCAGGTGCAACAACGAGAAGCGCAATCCAATTAATTTGATATAATATCAGTGGAAATTACACAAATTAATATTTCTTCGTACATCTCTCAATGTTGTGGCTGTCGGTGGAAGGGGCTTCGATTGTTGGCTTACATGTAAATTTGTCCTATGGTATCTGTTAACTCTGACATAGACTCTGCAATATTGAATATGAGTATATTTAAATAAATTTTTCATAAATATTTATATAAGAAAAAAATGAGAAAAAATAAAATAAATTTTTTTATAAGTTAAAATTAACTTTTGTAATTTTTTTAAGATAAGTTAATATAAAAAATCATCAACAAATTAATTAAGTTAATTTTAATTTTTTAACAACCGAAATTAACGACCAATTTCCACCGTTACTAAATAGTAACAAAAGTAGCGAATGAATAAGATTTTTTTAAAAAAAATTTAGTGACCGACTTAGCGGTAAGAAAAAATAAAAAATATATTAGCAACCGAAATACCGACTGAATTTCAGAAAAAAAAATACATTAACGACCGAAACTAAAAATCATAAAAATAATAAAAAATATATATTAACGACCGAATTAGCGACCAAACTTTAGAAAAATACTAATAATAAAAACTTAGCGATCGAAATTTAAAAATAAAATAATAAGAAATATTTATTAGCGATAGAATTAACGACCAAATTTCTAAAGATAAAAAAATAAAAATAAAAATAAAAAATAAGTTAGTGACCAATTTAGTGACTGATTTTCAAAAATAAAAACAAAATAAAAATATATATTAGCGACCGAAAATAATACAAAAAAAAAATTTTAAAAGTTGTAGCAACCGAATTAGGGACCAATTTTCAAATTTTCGAAAATTTTTCCCTTCAATTTTCCCTCTTTTTCCTTCTCCCTCCCTTATTTAAACACTCCTCCTCTCCTTCCCTCTACTCCCTCCTCTCCTCTCTGCCACCGCCACCGCCATCGCCCTTCTTTGCTTTCTTATCCCTTTCTTTCTCTTCTCCTCTCTATTCTCCACTCTCCCTCTTCCTCCACAACCACCACCATCACCACTACCTTCCTTCCACTCCTTTCTCTCATTTCTTCCCTCCCTTTTCTCTTCTTTCTCCCACTTTTTTTCCTTCTCCCTCACTCCCTCCTCCCTCCCCCTCCCCTAACCACCAACAATCTACCACCACCACCACCACCTTCTTTCCACTCATTTCTCTCCTTCCTTTCCTTCCTCCCACTCGTTTCCTATCCATTCTCCCTCTCTTTTCCCCCTCCCCTAACTACTAACAATCTACCACCACCACCCAATTATTTTTATTTAAAACAAAAATAGCAATCGAATTATTTAAAAAAATTAAAAATATCGAACGAATTAGTGACACATTTTTTAATATATAAATAATTAAAAATAAAAAAGTCACGGGATTATTTTAATAAAATAAAATAACGACGGATTTTGCGATCGAATTTTGGTTAATGATTAGCACCAAATGTATTTCGGTCGCAAAATGTTTAGCGACTCGATTTTTCGTGATGAAAAGGAATTAGTCACTAATTCCGTTGCTAAGTCATTTAGCGACTTAGCGACCAACTTTCCAGATTTAGCGACTGATATTTTTGGTCTCTAAACATGAAATTTTTTATAGTGTTTATTCATATTTTGTTTTCTAAAAGTACTTATAAGTTTATCCTTCAAACAATTTCCTACGGCTCCAAGAATTACAATATTACTCCATCTGTATAAAATAAGTGTCAAGCTTATTGCTATTTAAAAAAGTTAGGAAAGAACACTACTTAAGTTATATAATGGTTTATTCAAATATAATTATATCTTTTTTAAAAATAAGTGTTTACTTTTTTTGCAAAAGCTTAAATAATAATTATTTTCATATGGAAGAAGTATAATTGAGACGTACTTTTTATTTCAAAATTATTGTCATTTCAAAAAGGCAAAAATTAAAAAATGTCATTAAATATTATCAATTTCAAGAAATATAAATTTATATGACTGCTTTATCGTTCATCAATGTTTGGTAATTTCACTTAAAGATAAAAGGGAATAAATTTTAAAAAATTATTTGATGCCTTTAAAGTTTTATTAAGTAAAAATTGATAATTACATTAAAATACACCAAAATATTTAAAGTGATGATTATTTTACAATAGAATATATATATATATATATAAACAAAATTTTGACATTGTACATATAAGTAATTAATAAAGTGAGAAATAGGATGATCAATAATAGTGTTTGACTCAGTTGTTTTTTCTGACTTTTCTTCTCCGATATAGCATAAGTTGGGTCGAACACATTTGGGAGAAATTTTTAAAATATTAAGGATTTTGATTTTTATAAAATAAAATGAGGGAAAGTAGTTTCTTTATATATATATATATATAAACTAATTTAAATAGCTTTTAAAAATAGGTTACATACTCTAGTCTCTGTCTTCCTTTAATCATGAGCTAGCATAAGTTGGGTCAAACACATTTGGGAGAAATTTTTAAAATGATTAAATATTTTGATTTTTATAAAATAAAATGAGGGAAAGTAGTTTATATATATATATATATATATATATATATATATATATATATATATATATATATATATATATATATATATATATATATATATATATATATATATAAAACTAATTTAAACAGCTTTTTAAAAATAGGTTACATACTCTATTCTCTGTCTTCCTTTAATTATGAGCTAGTCTATGTGAGACAATAAATAGAAACTTTTGGTTTTAGTTTTAATAGATAGCAAACAACTTTTCTTTTACTTTAAAATTCTTATTTTAAAATTTAACTTTAAAATAACTTAAGTTAACAAAAGGTTGAGTACGTCCATCATAACCTAAAAATCTTTAGTATATTTTTTTTTGGTTAAAAAAATTTAAATAAATAAAATTTGTCTTGTCAAATATTTATTTAAATTTAAAGTTATTATTACAAAACTTTTAGGGTTTAGGGTTTGTTTGACATGAAAGGAAAGTGAGAGAAAAAAAAAGAAAAAAAAAGAAGTGAAATGAAAGAAAAAAAATATAAAATGAAATATTATTTTAAGGTTGTTTAGTAGGAAAGAGCATTTTTGTAAAAAAATAAATGTGTTTAGCTGAGCATAAAATGAAAAGAAAGGAAAAAGATGTTTATGAAATTATATATATAAATGTCCCGCATAAAAATGAGATATGTTACTTGTTTGATAAAGATAGAGATTTTTTTTGTATATCTTATATAACAAATTATACAATTAAGTGAGAAAGAGAAGGAAAAAAAATATATATATATGAGATGTGATAAAGATATAAACACAAAAGTTATGGTAGTATGTAATGTTGTATGAGTTATTGTATAAATAATATCTCATAAAAATATTTATTTCAGAAAAATTTATTATATAAAAGGGTTGTAATAAAAAGAATAAAAATATAATATATATTATCAATTATTTATGTAGAAAATATAAATATTCAATCACAAAAAATAAAAGTAAAATTTAAATATAAAATCAATATAAATATAAGGTTTAAAAAGAATATATTATAGAAAGTGATTATATATATATATATATATATATATATATATATATATATATATATATATATATATATATATATATATATATATATATATATATATATATATATATGATTAAAATAATAAAAAACTATAAGGCTTAGTCTCACTTTTGATCCTCTAGTTGTCACAATTGTATGATTTTGATCCCTCCACAAGTCTTTTGTTAAATAATTAATATATTTTACTGACATGATACTAATGAAGATGTAATAGCTAACATGTCATTGTAATTTTGGTATCTCACAATTGTCATACTTAGAAAATCAAAAGTATGATTAAATCATACAAGCACGTATTAGATAACACATCAATTGTCATGTCATAATCAAATGTTATATAAGTAAAATTTATTAAATATTTAATTAAAGATTGACGCAAAATAAAATTTCATAATTATAATATTCGAACGATGAAATTTATATAATTAAAATTTAAGAGACAAAAATTATATAATTACTATAGTTTAGAGAAAAAATGCTATTAAAAACCAAAGTAAAATACATGATAAAAGCAACAAAATTAGAAAAGTTAGATGTGCAGTAAAAGACCAACAAAATGAAAAGTTGGATGTGTAGTTAAAAGACAATGAAAATGGAACAACGCAATTTTTGTCTTCGGTATAGGTCACAAATCGGCTGGCATGACTACGAGAACTAAGGAGAGAAAATGGGTTGTTTCAAATCGACTTATTTTTTTCTTCATAGTTTGTATATTTTGTTGGATGTGCAATAAAAGACAACAAAAATGAAAAGTTGGATGTGTAGTCAAAAGACAATAAAAATGGAGCAAGGTCATTTGTCTTCGATATAGGTCACAAATCGGTCGGCATGATCACGAGAACTAAGGAGAGAAAATGAGTTGTTTCAAGTCGACTTGTTTTTTTTTTTTCATAGTTTGATATTTTGTTGGCTTGACCTAGCTTTTTATCTATTTAGGCCGAGTTATTTTATATTTTTTGTGAGGAAGGAAGTAGCCCCTGGACAGTACCACAATAAGATATCAATACAAGAATGTGGCATGTGCGGTTTTGGAGGACATCCCACCGACGCGTGTCCTATTTTGTATGACACTGAACCGCTGCAATCTCAACCGCCACCCTTCCAACAACCGGTTTCTGCAACCTGGTAGTGCATCTTTGTTGGAGGAGTTCGTGAAGTTCCAGGAGGACATATGTGCCACACTGCAGGATTTGCAAACACAAGTTGGAGATTTAAACACTACGGCAAAACCATCCCCAGTCAAACAGAGGAAAATATTAGTGGCAACAAGCTACCACCACAACAGTTTACTAATTTGTATTATGAATTCTCTGACATTCCAAATTCGAATAATTTTGTCATTAATTGTATTTACACCTGTAAGGATTTAACTAAGTGTTCTAATTGTGTACAAATTAGTGATGCTAGTAATTCAGATGCAGGTGCCGATGTGATAGCTCACTCAAAAGGGGTAGCAATACAACCTTCAGTGGCCACACATGTTGATGTTGTACTGGAAGTTGTCGACTCTGTAAAGCATGTTTTTGATTCTGTTGAGTTGACTAAAGTTTCTAGATCTTTGGTAGATGTTGCTGACTTTGCAGAGATGGCTGAAGTTGTCGGTTCTGTGGATGATGTTTTTGACTCTGCCGAGATGATTAAGGTTCCTACAACTGTAGTAGATGTTTTTGACTCTGCTGAGATGGCCGAGAGTGCCGATTGCATAAAGACTGTTGTTGATCCTATCAAGAGGGTCAAGGGTGCTAATTTTGTGGTAGATATTTCAGTCAATATGACTGAGATTCCTAAGTCCGTAGGTGTTGATACTAATCTTGCTGATGAGGCTAAAGGTGTCGATTCTCTTATTGATATGTCAGATAATACTAAAAGTGCCGACTCGATAATGGTTATGTCGAACAGTGTTGGGTTGGCTGAAATGGCCACCTCAATAGTCCATATTTCTAATTTTGCGGAAATGTCTGAATCGTCAAATTCTGTGGCTAACGGGTTTAACTTAGCTAAAGTTTCAGATTCTGGGACTGAGGTTTTGGACCTTGTTAATAGTTTTTCGGTTGATGTGCCGAAGCTTTCCGCCTCTTTTGATATTTTTGACCATGCTAACAAGGTTTACATGGCTTATTTTCCTTTCTCTTGTTCAGCCAACTGTGAATGCAAGTGTGGTGGAGGCACGAAGTGCTTAATCTGTGCATAAATTCAAGTCGCTATTGCTGAAAGTAGGAGCAGCATAGGCAATAGTGACGAGAGCCGGTTCTGACTCTAGAAGTTAAAGAAGAGAAGAGTCTGACGCCCGATATGAGAAGGGAGCTGGGTCCGGTTCTAGGAACCAGGATGAGGCCATTATCGACTCTAACATTCAGGAGGAAGCTAGGGCCGAGTCCAATAACTTGGAAGGGGCCGATTCTGAATCGAACAAACAAGAAGACACTAAGTCCAATTTTGGGAGCCAAAACCGCAAATCGGCCCAGGTCAAGTCGATTTTTGATTGCTAAGTATGTTACCAAGCAAAAGCTGAGTTCAGTCCAAGTAACCAAGTCCGCAACCGGACAGAAGTTGCGACTCTGCCCGATACCCGACTCTACACATAGACAACCGGGGCGACTTTAGGCCAATCACCTCTACTTGTGGACCGTCAAACCCAATCTCAACTGCCGAGTCAGAAAGTAGCGGATCAACCTTCTTCATTTCCATCACCAACAGAAGAGTCGATACCAATGTCATACATGGTGAAATCGCCACGGGCCTTAGCACAATTGCATTCTAAATTGTTTAAAATCTTTGAAATTTCTGAAAATTATGATTTTAAGAATTTTGTGCATTGCAAATATTCTCATTGTGTTAAAATTGATAATGTTGCTAATGCGAGTGTAGGAATTTTCGACAATGCAGATACTACGGAGGTTGTAGTGGTGCAATTCCCTTTGGCGTCCTTAGGGCTGCCAGAACATGTTCCAATAAGAACAGTTAACCAGCTCCAAGTTGAAGAGTTGTTATTGGACCTAAGGAAGACGACCAATTTTTTATTGAAGAAGTAAACAGAGAATGTAATACAGAAAGTATCAAAATAGATGAGGAGGAGACTTCCCCAAACTGTCATAAACAGGAGTGGAGCACAAATATTAGAAATCAGATTTTGCACGTTCTTCCCACCTTGAGGAAGAAGTTTTTCTTATCTTCCCCCTTTCCTATATGCATATATGTTTTGCATTGAGAACAATGCCTCATTTAAGTGTGTGAATGTGTGTGTGGGAGGGGGGGTTTAGTCGTAGGTGTTTTTTTGTTTTTTGCTTTGTCCATTTTGTTTTTTCGTTGCATCTATTTTTACTATTTTTCAGACATTGCTGCCAACCGAGTCCGTGCCAACTCCAGCTCTGCTTTTGCTGATTTTGGGCTGACTCCAGCTCTGTTTCTGCCGATTTTGGGCCAACTTCGACTCCATTTCTGCCAAATCCAGGCCGACTCCGGCTCTGCTACGTTTTTTTGTTTTTTGTTGTGTTTTCATTTTTTGTTTCTTTGTTTTCTGTTTTCTTAGTTGTTGAGAAAACATTTTTGCAAAGTTTAAATGAATTTCTTTAGGATGAATGAAACATGAAGAAGTAATTCATAAATCCTAGATTAAGAGGTTCTTTTCAACTTGAGATGGAACGAAATTTTTGCATCCTTAAGAAATAAGTGACTAAAAAATTAAAGTGGAAAACATTAATGATAGAGGAAATAGTTGTGTGGGATTTTTTGAGCCTTATATGAAGTGGAGCTACATCTTACCATTCTCTTCTTTCTTGTGTGATTTTTTTTTGCATCTATGTTGTTAGATTACTCTAGGTTTTGCCTTGACTCTCTTTTAAAACTGCTTTTTCACATACATGAATGACATGATCAAGGCCATTTTTCTTTACAAAGCTACTAGCCAAATAGACCTACCTTGCAAAGTAAAATCCCTTGTTTACCCTCTTTTAGCCTATACAACCATTTTTCTTATGGTAGTTCATTACAATCCAAAAGCCAAAAAAAACATGATCAACCTAAACCATAGGGGTCAGAGGAGCTTTAGAATTGTTTTGGGAATAGGTTCTATATAAGTGTGGGGGTAGTACCTCAAGGTTTTGCGAGTAGTATACTAAAAGAATGGCTAGTACCAAACAATTGTATGTGGTGAAAAAATGTTGTTGAAAAAGGAAGAAAGGGGTATAAAAGAAAATGAAGGTTGAATCAAAGAAAAGAAAAGGGCGGAAAAAGCAAAAAGGTTGCGAGAAAAATGCAACACAAGGCCACAAGAATACAAAAGAAAAATAAAAAGTGAAAGAAAAGAATATAAAAGGAAAGGAAGGGAGTGTTATGGGAAGTATTTTTGTGGGGTTAGTCTCCTTACTTATAGGACTTGTTCCCCATTGCTCCTCTCTCCCCTTTGGTTATTCAAGCTCACTTCACCTCTTATATATATCCTATCTTGCCTTAGCCACGTTACAACCCTAAATAAAGTCCTAGTGATAACTACTTGCATGTGTTTTTAAAGTCCTAAAATTAGAGGCTTGTCAAAATTTGGAAGTGCTAGTTAACATAGAATGTTTTGAGTGTAAACACCGTCCCTAAACAATTAAGAGATTGAGAGAATATACCTTGAGAGAGCTCTATCATTCTTTTTTTATTACACTTTAATTTTTGTTGTTTTCTTGTTCAATTTGGATGTTGGAGAAAGTAATTTCATAGATTTATTGAGTTTCTTGACTTTGGGGTGAATGTATACTTGGTCTATTTTGTCAACCTGAAGGTTTCATTTAAAAATGCATTTTATTCTCAAATCATTTTTTTCGTTTCCTTAAATGATATGTTCTGGTTTTGCCCAGGAATGCAAAAATGTAAGTGTAAGGGTCTGATAATTCCTATGTTAACCCCCCTGATAAGGTCTTAATTTGGGTAGACTAGACTCTAAATTGTAGTTAAGAATCTCATATTAGCTAAGATTCAGATTTCCTGGTTAAAATAAGGAAAATACAAATCCATTCTAATCTACTGATTTTAGCTAACAAATAGATTAGTCTCATTTTGCAAGTTAAACTGGGGTCCCAAAACCATCTTAGCGAAGACTGAGACTAGATCCGTCTCTGCCTACTAAAGGCATCTTGGCCAGTTGAAGCCAAGACCGAGACCGAGTCCGATTAATCCCGGCCAATACAACCGAGACCGAATGTATAGGGCTAGCTGAAGCCGAGATCGTAGGCGTCCCGGCAC
Source organism: Mucuna pruriens (assembly GCA_025330945.1). NCBI lineage: Eukaryota > Viridiplantae > Streptophyta > Magnoliopsida > Fabales > Fabaceae > Mucuna > Mucuna pruriens. Next base: position 494,797 of record JAENHJ010000168.1, on the reverse strand, counting down.
TAAAGACATCCCAGGCAGATGAAGTCATCTCGGCCAAAACGAGTTCTTCTCTTGGCCAACTCTATCTATAGTAGCTTACTCTGCAAGGCCGACTCTATCACCAACAATCGCATGTTGACTCCTGCAAAGCTAACTTCACAAGTTGACTCCGTGTCTACGTATAAACCAGATGTTGATTCCTAACCGATGCTGAGTCCCAACCGGATGCCGACTCTTGTGAGGCTGACTCCATGTGCCGACTCCCATCCGTATGGATTTGTCCCGACAAGTAAAGGTTGACTCCACTCCAACAATTCCAGCACATGTCATTTAGGAAACCATTAGTTAGTTTAGGTTGTTAATTCTGTTACGCTAGCACAATTATTTTTGTTATTTCCACTAGAAAGTTAGTTAGGATATACTTGTATAAGTAGGGAAGTCTAGCTTGTCCATTGGTTATTAGATCGATCATACATAACTACACTTAGCCTAACACACTTTCCATTCCCCAAGCTTAATTTCCCTTCATACCTCTTTGTTCCATGGTGCTTCAGTATGGCGGTTGCTTTGGCTCGAGTGAACGTAGGACCAATGACTGGGAATCGCGGTCGGTTACTAAGAGGAGACTATTAGGGTGCGCTGACACACTGCTTAGTGATTCAACCCCTCAGAACGTTGGCCATTGTAGGTGGAATACTACAACTACTGCTGGCGATTGTCGCAGGAAGTTGATCCTCACGAACTTTACACTTTTCTTTGTATCACGTTCCAGGTTAATCAATGAATGGTTGTAATTCTAGTTGTACTATGTTTGATTTCTATTAGCATAATCTTTTCCTTAATCACGATTGTATGTAGCAAGATTAGAACACGTTAGTATAAGGGCCGATCGAAATCACTCTAACAACAATATAGGTAATCATTAGATAATCTACATTAGCCAAGTGTGTAATCTCTACCAAACTTGAGGTAGCGATTGCTTAAGTCCTTAGTTGGCAATGGACGAATGTTCGACGATCATCTTAGGTAATTGGGTTGGTGAGAAATCATTGACATAGTAAGAATCTGAATTAAAATCAATAAGTGATGAATCAGGATAATGATAAGATAAATATGTCATAATAGTCTTAATAATCTTAGTAATCCTAGGGGCCTTAGTAAAATCATAGGCTTATAATCTTTATGTTCCTTAAACTGCTTTAGCCAATCTTTACATTTCTTGTAAAATTTACTTTTTTGTTCAAACCCCCTATTTATATTTCTCACGGAGTCTGCATCCTACCATCTCGGTTTAGCAACCTTATCAATCTTAGACACTAGAGAATACAAGAACCACATGTCCTTAAGAAGAATGACCTAGATTGACCCTGTGCTACCTTAACATAGGAAAAATCTAGTATTTTGATTGGAGAAGTGATGGCATTCTTACAACCTATCAGTACCTAACCATACTGGAGGAGTCCATGGGCTATGTTTTAGGACAACATGATGACTCGGGGAAGAAGGAGCATGCCATCTACTACCTTAGTAAGAAGTTCACAAATTATAAGATGAAGTATTCTCCATTGGAACGAACATGCTGTGCTTGGCATGGGCTGCTCAATGATTAAGACAATATATGTTGACTCATACCACTTGGTTAATATTCAAAATGGATCCAATCAAGTACATATTCAAGAAACCTTCCTTAACAAGAAGGATAGCTTGCTGGTAAGTAACATTGACAAAGTACGACATTATCCATGTGACTCAAAAGCCGTCAAAAGGAGTATCCTGGCGGACTATAGTCCTTTGTTGGATTACCAACCAATGAGGCTCGAGTTTTCAGATGAAGACATAATGGCCCTACTTGAAGACCAAGAGAACAAGGAAGAATGGATCATGTTGTTTGATGGGGCTTCCAATGTGCTTGGACAAGGGATCAGGGCTATATTAATAACCCTAGAAGATCGTTGCTTCCCTTTTATTGTGAGATTACATTTCAATTGTACGAATAACATGGAAAAATACGAGGCTTGTGCTGTGGGGATCATAATGGCCCTCGAATATCAAGTGAAAATCCTCAAGGTCTATGGTGACCCCGCATTGGTCATTCACCAACTTCGCGGTGAATGGGAGACACGAGATGCAAAGCTAATTCCTTACCACTCCTATGTTAAGGAATTAGTGGAGGGTTTCGAAAGGATCACATTCCTCGTAAGGAGAATCAAATGGCCAATGCTCTAGCATCCCTATCATCCATGTTTGAGATAAATCAAGAAAGGGAAATGCTAATACTCTGAATAAGACGCCAAGTGGTACTGGCCTATTGTCAAGAAATAGAAGAAGAAATTGATGGGAAGCCATGGTATTACGACATCCTATTCTATATAAAAAGACAAGGAGTACCCACATGGCATCACGGGAAATAATAAGAGAACCTTGAAGAGACTAGCAATGAATTTCTTCCTAAATGGGGATGTGCTCTACAAAAGAAACTCAGACATGACTTTGCTCCATTGTGACTACATTAAGGAGGCTAAGGAAATATTAGAAAAAATCCACAAAGGAGCCTTCAGCATACACAAATGAACACGCCATGGCAAAGAAGATTCTGAGAGCAAGCTATTACTAGGCTAAAATGGAAGCAGATTGTTGTAACTACGTAAGGAAATGCCACAAATGCTAGATTTATGCGGTCAACATCCATGTTCCTCCAGCACCCCTAAACTCCTTAATGGCTCCATGGCCTTTTGCAATGTGGGGATAGATATGATTGGCCCAATTGAACCAAAAGCTTCTAATATACACCATTTTATTCTCGTAACCATAGTCTATTTCACTAAGTGGGTAGAGGTAGCGTCGTACACCAATGTGATAAGAAATATGGTGGTTAAGTTCATAAAAAGGGACCTTATTTGTTGATACGGCCTACCAAGCCACATTATCATAAATAATGAGACTAACTTAAATAACAAGATGATGAGTGAGTTGTGCAAACAATTCAAAATACGACACCACAATTCCACACCCTATCTTTCAAAGATGAATGGAGACGTAGAAGCGGCAAATAAAAACATCAAGAAGATCATCCAAAAAATGGTGGTAACCTATAAGGATTGACATGAAATGCTCCCTTTTGTCTTGCAGGGATACCGCATATCAGTTCGTACCTCTACTGGAGAAACCCCTTACTCATTGGTATATGGTATGGAAGCAATCCTCCCTTTGAAGTGGAAATACCTTCACTCAGGGTCTTGGTCGAGTCTAAGCTAGAAGAGGCGGAATGGGCACAAGCACATTATGAACAATTCAACCTCATTGAAGAAAAGAGATTGGCCACTCTCTGCCACAAACAACTCTACCAACAATGAATGAAGAGAGCATTTGATAAGAAAGTCCACCCACGGGAATTCTGGAAGGGGGAGCTAGTGAAAATCTTGCCAGCCTAAAAGGATCACAAAGGAAAATGGACCCTAAACTATGAAGGTCCGTATGTGGTGAATAAAGCGTTCTTAGGAAGAGTTATGATCTTGACCAACATGAATGACAAAGACTTGACACACCTTGTAAATTCTGATGCAGTCAAGAAATTGTACCCCTAAGTTAAAAAAAAGGGAAGGGAATAAAATAAAGGGTTACCAAATGAGACTGAAAACTCGAAAATGAAGTAGTCTTAGGTAGGATACAATTCTTCGCCTAATCCGCCGAGAATGAGCCAAGGGCAACAATGCTATTTTCCTCCAAAAGTTTGATTGACGCGATCCTCAAAAGAGCCAAGGGCAACAACGCCGAGAAAATAATTACAAATTTTAAAAATTTACTATAAATTAACTATCATTATTTTCTTAGTTAATTTGTTACTTATTTTATGCAACCAATCAATATTATAATAATTTTATAGTTAATTATTTTTACTAGAAATTAACAATAAAATAACTATTGATTTTAAAATTAATCATAAAATTATTTTGTAAAAAATTTTAATTTTTTTAATAATGCAATTGCTGTGTGTGAAATTAGCTGTACTAAGAAAGCTGCCACGTCCTTTTACTTAAATGCACTACTAGAAAATTTAAAATTTGCTACAAAATAATTTTGTGGCTAATTTTAAAATTAATAGTTATTTTGTAGCTAATTTCTAGTAATAATAATTAGTTACAAAATTACTACAATATTGAATGGTAGCATGAAATAAGTAGCAAATTAACTAGGAAAATAATCTTAGTTAATTTGTAGTAAATTTTTTAAAATTTGTAGTTATTTTCTAGTTAATTTGTAGTAATAAGAAATATAAATGAATATAACTTCAATTTAGCTAGAAAAAATAATTTTTTAGTTAATTAATAGTTAATTAGCTAGAATTTAGTTACTAATTTAAATAACAGTTAAAATTAATAACAAAATAAAAAAAATTTTGTAGTGATATTTCCAGAAAATGCATTATTTTCATCTAGTGGCATGCCATGTGATTGACGCTTCATCATTTCATACTCATCACTTTTGGTATCCTTAAGAATGCCACGACTAATGAAAAGGTCATAACTTGCTTTGCATCATTTGTAAGTTGACAAGTTTTTCATTAAAACGTCATCAGCACAGAGCTTATTTTGGCAAAAAATAAAACGGACCCTAATCAAGATGGGATTTCCACGGAATATGATGCCAGAAAACTAGGAATCCTCGTTCTTTTCATTATGTGAGCGTGCGTGATGTGCCATATTTGAGCAGTCCATTACTATGATCATGATAATAAGCAATCTACCATCTCACGTTAACTAAAAATATACCTAAAAGATTGAGTAGAATTTTAATTTACATTTTAAGATAAACAAATTTGCATACCAATTATATATGCTTGCACTTCCAAATGGAAAAATGAACAAAATATTATGTAAAACATTATATATAATGTATTAATTTTTAATGAATATAAATTAAAAAAATGATATTTTTTATTATTAACACTTATGGTTAAGTATTAATAATCTTTTCACATTTTAAATAAATATAAAAGTATGTACATTTATAGTATTTTATATTCAAAATAGTTTAAAAATAAGTCCAAGAAATTTTATATTGAACAATTCATGTTTGCTCTACTACTAAGTAATCTCCCACTGAATATACAGTCTCGCACAACATTAAAGACTTGTGTTTCACAAGCTACATAAAGATGAAGGTAAAATAGTCAAACTCTATTATTTCATAGGTAGAGGTGGCAAAATAGATTCGCCTCAACGGGTTGAGTTCAAAAAATTTGGTCTAGATAGCATTGGCCCATTTGGTTCGGTGTTTTTTTTTTAATTCTTTAGAAAATTAGGTTTTATAAGTAAAAACAAAATTGGATTCAAATTAGTTCGACCTAGCAGACCAACAAATTCTAACTCATAAACTTTGAGTCAGGCGGGGCTGACCTGTTTTCTTTCCTTGGCCTATTGGTTTAGGCCAAGTCAGATGACATATTTTGCCACGTTTATTCATAGGTAACTATATTTCATGTCATTTTTTAGGTGAGAGAACATTTTCGGTAAGATCTACCAATTTTTTTTCTTCTTTCTTTCTCAGTTGTTCTAAACAACTACAAATCTCATTTTCTCTTGCAATTTTTTCTTTATTTGTTTCTCCTCAAAATCACTGCAAGCAAATAAAGTGTTAGAAACACAATAAAAATTAACTTGTGTTGAGAATACGAAGGGATAAATACCAAGAGAATTACAACACCTTAAGACATTAAGTGTGTGGGTCCTTCTTAACTTGCTCATTCATAATCAATATAGGACTTCAAACTCACACTAGTACTCCAATAATCTCCTCCTCAAATATGAGTCTTTTCCTTTCTTCCCATCCATGAGAATTCAATCATGGACTTTAAAGCTTACATGCACTACCATCTTCCCAACCACGAGCATTCAATTATAGTCTTTAGAGCTTACTTGCATTGCCATCTTTCCATCTGCGAGTATTCAATTATGGCCTTTAGAACTTATTTGCATTGTCATTAAGGATGTATTGCTTAACCTCTAGGTAGTTAGGAAGATTTTCGATATAAGGAGTCCCTAGTTTTGGAACCCTATATATGGATCCATCGCCAATTCCATTCAATACTCACATGGTCAAACCATTGACTTTTGGAGAACTTCATGAATGAGTCATTAACTAACTATGTAATTAAACTTAACACCACATCTGACTGAAAATCTTACAACATTAGGTGTGTGAGTCTTTCTCACTTATATATTGCTCAACCTACCATATATGAAGCTTTTATTTTTCGGAAGACTAAAAATAAAGAGAATAAGTGAATGATAATATAACATCCTTAATTATTTCAAATGAATGAAAATAAAGCACTTAAATAATCAAATTGGGTGAGTTTAATAGGAATGTAATGAGAAAGATTTTTGTTCAAAGGAAAGGGATAGATGGATTGGAGCATTGCCTCAGCCATAAACAGTTAACACAAGCAGATACATATATATCATATGCATAATATTATATCCTCCGAATTGATCTATCGATTTCGATTAAATATAAATTATTGCGTGCAATACAATTTATCGTGCATAATTCTTTCAACACCCCTCAATGCATAATCATAAGATAATTCGACCTCTATGTTTTAGAGAAAAAAAATATTTCTAATAACATATGGAATGATATGCCATCCAACTGCCACGGTCGAAATAGAAAACATGTCCTAAAAGTTAATGCATAAATTACATTCATCATTTGAATGAATATGTATTTATCATTTTATTGTCATTCCTTCCTTGTATTTTGACTCAAATTAAAAAAAACAAAGAAAAGAATTATTACAGTAGTTTATAAGTCTTTTGTCCCATTTCTGAGATTAAGTATTTTTTTTAAATAATACATTATTATTATTATATTGAAATCAGGCATTTTGTGGAATAATAAAACACAATATTATAATTCATTGTTAAAAGTAAATACATTCTATTTTATCACAAAAAGTAAATCAAGGAAATAAAATTTATGAAATTAAAAAAATTATTAAAAAGTTACTTAAATCTATTGTTCCAAAAAAAAAAATGGGAAGACACAATTACTTACACTTAATCAAACCAAACAACAGCAAACATGCACAACAAAAACATCTCATAGACAGAATTGCATAAAATAGATAAAATGTAATTATGCAAAAAATTGAAATTTCAAGTGCAGTAAAAAACAACAACATTAAATTAATGAGAAAAGATCACACATAAGATTTATGTGATTTAGTAAATGTGACATACGTTCACAGGAAAGAACAATTCTACTATGAATCAAGAATTCATATCAAAATACAATAGAGACATCTTCCCCATTGATATTAATATTCAACAAGAACCTTTAGCAAAACTCAAGTCTTACTCTTTTTTCTTAAACCCTTGATCTCTCACTCTTCTACTTTTTTATCACTTAGTTCCCTTTTGTTCTTTTGCTCTCAATTTTTGTTTCTCTTAGTTCCCTTGCTTTATTCTCACGTTTTTTATACGAGAGAATGACAAAAGAACAAAAAAAAAAAGGCTTTCTCAACTTTTTCCTATAAAGTTTGAGACAAAACACAAAGAACATAAAAAAAACCCAAAACAAGTCAACCTCAAAAGAAATTAATTTAGCCCAAAAGCTTATTTGAAGGCATCTTCTTACAAATATCCACCTTGACTCCAAATTAGAGAAAACGATCAACCAATCACCAATTTGTTATTCTCCTAAAAATAGGATTATGCTTCAAAGAAATTGGTCAAGTCCAAGCAATTCTTAAACCTTGATCTAAGAAGTGACTTAGTCAACACATCCTCTATATTATCTTCCAAAGTAATCTTCCCAACTTGAACTTCTTTAGATTGTGCCACATCTTTAATGAAGTGAAGATGAATACAAATATGTTTGGTTCTCTCATGGTACACTTGATGATTTGCCCAATGTATGACATTTTTTCATAATGGTCTGTCACACAACTTTGCATAATTCCCAATTCACCAATAATCCTTTTAATCAAAATAGTTTCCTTTACTTCTTTCGCAAGGGAAATATACTCAAGTTGAGTTGTAGATAGAGTTACCACAAGTTGTAAGCTCATTTTTCAACAAATAATGATCCCAAACAAAGTGAACACATACTTGAATAATGATTTCCTAGTATCCAATTTCCCTATGTAGTCCACATCAACATACCCCACAATAGCATTTCCACCTTAGTTGCCTTCTTGTACCTCAAACTAGATTTAGAGAACCATTCAAATATCTTAACACCTACTTCAAAGCCTCCTAATAGACTTGACCTGGATTTTCCATAAACGATAACGATGCTAATTGCATGAGTCAAATTTTGTCTATTACAAACCATACCATACATGATGCTTCCAACTACCTAGCATAGGGAATAGAATTCATCTTGCTCCTTTCCTCTTCGATGCTAGGATCTTGTGTAAGAAAGTTTCATGTGATGACCCAAAGGTGTGTTAACCAACTTAGGTTAATGCATCTCTTTTATTTCTTCAAGCAACCATGCTGAGATAAGAATAATTTCTCCAAGTATTTTCTTCATAATGCAAAAATCTTTTGTCTCAAATTCCGAATTCAATTTCTCTTTAAGCATATCGATCTTATCCCTACTAGAGTTGACTATAAGAATATAATCCACATATAGAAACAAGAAAAGAATGCATTCCTATCTTATTCTTAAAATGTGTAAATACAAACTATCATAACTACTCCAAAAAAAATCCCAATCTCAAGGAAAAAAACATGCATCAAATTTCTTATACCACTAATGCAAACTCTGTTTCAAGGCAAAAAGTGATTTTCTCACTAACTGTTGCATGTAGATAGTTTCCATGAGATCCTCATGTAGAAAAATTGTCTTGACATCTCATTGTTCTAACTCCATATCATACTAATTCACAATCAACATCAAAATCCTTATAAAACAATGTTTTACCATAGGTGAACAAATTTCACTATAGTCAATCTCTTCTAGTTAGGTAAAACACTTTGCTATAAGCCTTGCCTTATAGCTTTCCTTCTCCACACTCGAAATACCTTCCTTTTTTTTCTTGAAGATCTAGTTGTATCCAATGACCTTCTGATTCTTAGCTAGATTCACAAGCTTCCAAGTATGATTTTTACATTGCATTCACAAGATTCTTATGTTGACTCAATCTTGGGGATAATGTTAGGTGTGTAAACCCAAATTCTCATGTTGATCCCATGAGAGCGAGGTATACTTCGAAAGCTTGATAACCTAGTCATCTGATAACATCATACTATTGATAGTGCTAGGTGTCAAAGGCAATAATGAGGAGTTGCGTTTCTCCTTATGTTAATCATGTATTCCTGGTCTACATTCTTATGTATTATATTACATATGTATTATATTATTGTGTAAAATGTTAATTGTAATGTGATTGTGTGAAGTGTGTTGTATCTACTTGTTTATATTGTTATATTGTTCATGATGTGAGATGTATCTCACATGCTTTTCATCGTATGTGTTTCTTGTATATCATGAATAAAAAAGCGTTCAATAGAATGTTAAGAAGTGATCATGAAGTAGATATCTTGTTCTTTTTCATCTAAATTATCATTTTATTGAGTTGTCCATTGATTTTACTTATGACTTTTATTTGAGATTGTACAACTTTGATTTTATTTTAATTTTACTTAGAATATTTGTGAATTATGATTTACTCTATATTTATCTTTATCAAATTTGTAAGTGAAGCAGATGATGAAGTTTAAAGTTATGAATTATTGGCAAATGTGATGTTCTTTACTACTCGAAAGAACTACTCGAAAGAAGGAAAATTTTAATTTAGCATTTTATTTTGCTATGAAAATTATTTTTTTATACACAAGTTATATAACACTAGAAAAGATGTGATAAGTGTCAATAGTGATAAGTATCATTAGTGATAATGTAAAGACCACCCAATAGTGATAAAGGACTCAACAAAGGTGTGAATCTTGTTAAGGAATACAAGGCGATGAGGTGAACATAAAAGTTAGTGACAACGGAAGAATGAATGTAGAGAAGGGAGGCATGGTAGGAAAGCAGAGGACAAAAGAGTACGGATGGTGATACAATGACAACCAATATTGTTCACGAACTCTATCACTGCTACCAACCCCTCCCTGGACCTGTCTCTACAAGTAGACAATAAAAGAACCAAGTTGTAAATTTTGAAACTAGTTAGTTGAAAATAAATCCAACACATTAACCTGTTTCTTGTCACAAATCTAAATTGATGATTAAAAATTAAATATATCTAACAGTATACGATAATGTTGCGCCGGTACACAGCCTATTACATGGTTTACCTTAAAATTCACCTAAAACATGATATCATACATCAAATACTAGTGCAATAAGTTAAAATTGTGTTATGGACCTATAGGCTTAATAAAAGCCCATCAAAACAACCTAATATAGCCCAACAGAAAATCAATGCCTCTAATGCCTCGGCTTTTGCCACCAAATATAGTTCATATATTCATCTTAGCTAACCAAGGTTTGTCTCGAAGGACCTAAGTTGGTTTAATCGACCTATATAGCACAAAACGTCTCCCCTCCCCCAGTGGTAGATCTTGTCTAGTATGGGTCTATCAATGACATTCCTCATTTCTAAGTTTTATATATTATATAACATCAATTAGAATTTTTTATTTGCACTTATCAATTAGTTTTAATATTCATATACTTACCTCATTTTCCTTATTGTTAATAAAACAATTGTAATAAAAAGACACAAAAATGTGTTAGAAAAGAGAGAAGATGAAATAGACATAACAAAGATGAACAAAAGCTGAAACACGACCCAAAGGGAAACGATAAAGCCGACAAGAGGGTGAAAGTATATAAATATAAGTTGTTCTGAAAATTCAAGGACAATCAAGGAGCTTAGAATCCAGAACATTCCTTTACACCTGTTTGTCGTATTAGACTAGTTTAATTGTGTGAGCCATATAAGCATTTGTTTGTGGCAAGACAATGATAACACGAGTTGTAAGAACTGGTCCCAAGTTGTTATTTTCAATTTAAATGGGACCGTTCACGAGGTCGAGGTGTCCATCCTTGTAGAAGATAAAATTGTTTCGAGAACAATAGTACACTTGTGATTGTCTAATCACAATTTTGCTAATAATGCACGTGTAGTTCACATGGATGAATGGAATTTCATATTGCGAATGCTACAATTCTACAAGTGTGCTTGTCTTCTGGAGTTTGTGAAATGAAGATTGTAGGTATCAAACTACATTGATATAGACTTTTTTTATATATTTTTAATTGTTATAATTATAATTATAGACTACAAATATATCTACACGACAATCTTACTCGAATATAATAAGATTATTATTATGAACGACGAATCTTCCTTTTTAATAATTTTTTTAGTATGTTATATTTAATCGTTGATAGAATTTTTGCTTATTATGTATACTAACAATAAACTAAAATATTGAGATTATTTAAATAAGAATGAATTTGAAACATAATATGAAACTTTCAAATGAGATTTATATAACAAGCATATCAAATAATATTTTTATTGTAAAAATATAACTATAAATATAAACTATCATATCTTATTTGAATGATTAATTTTGTAAAAAAGATATATATATATATATATATATATATATATATATATATATATATATAAAACTTTTTAAACAATCATATAACTACTCGTTAACTTTTCATCTTAATTATTCTTATATGGTTTATGAATTAGATTTAAAGATTTTACATTTTTAAAATGAAAATTATTTTCATTTGATATGTTTATATATATATAACATGATTAATTGATGCTAAATATTATATTTTATTTATATTTTTAATAATTTTTTATAGAATATAAATTTAATCAATCAAACCATTAAATTTAAATTTTCAATAAACAGATTAAGTTTTATAAAATGTTATGCAAATAAAAAATTTAATTGATACTCCATTGCAATATTTTATTTAATAAATAATATATTATTTAAAATATACGTAAACCATTAATCCTAGATATCATATTAACATATGTCCTAGTTATAAGAAAATTGGATATACCTAATTAGAAAGAAACTATCAAATAATTTAGTGGTTGGATTGGTTACATTTAAATTTTACAAAAAAGTTATTAAATGGTGTAAGTATACAAATTTTTTCTATATAACTTAATTGATACCATTAAATATTTTTTTCATTTCATTTTTTGTGTGATCTTTAACCTTAACTTAAAGGATCGATGTGGGAATATTTTTTATTAATTTTTAAATTTTCTAATATATTTATTTTCCTAACATTGCAAATTAAAAAGTTTAAAATGTAAATTTTCAAATAATAGTAATAATAAATTTATCCTCCCAAGACTAAAACAAGATCAATGTGTGTAATGTAAATTTTGTACTTTAAAATTAAATACTTATAGGAAGGGACTTTGTCCTTCCAATTTCATTTATTATTTAAAAATAATATTTCTTTTTTTTTTTTATTAGAAGAGGTATATGTCACAAGTCTTAAAGACTTGTGGTTTTCTCTTGTTTTCTTGTTGAAACGTTGATTTTTTTTTTAAGAGTTTGGCCTCTTGAAATGGTTTTCTCGGGGAAAGTTGTTTGCATGGTGTTAAAGCTTGAATATTTTTCTTTTGCCTCATTATATGCATGAAATATTCTATTGTTTTATGTGCTTTTGTTTGGTCTATTGGCTGTAAAAATATGCCGTTGTATGGTATCTATCTAGGCAGGAGATTTGTGTCTTATGGCCGAAGTCTCATTGTTTCGCATTAAAACTTATGAAAGTGTTACAAGACTTTCTACTCCATATCATTAAGAACCCATACCAACACAAATTTCCCCGTTAATTAAGAACCCTAATCAAGCTTCTAATAATTTTAGGTTAAGTTAATTTTCATTTAAAAAAGATTTCATGAAAATGTGAGCTTTAATGAAAACAATGGCTAAAACAGATTATTAAACCTTATTACAGTCAGGTTAACTAAATAGAATTGATTAGAAGTCATTAACATTGAATTAATTTTCTTAGGAGAAAGTTTGAATTAAAAAGAGTAATTTTGAACTAGTTTTGAAGCTTGAGAAGTAGGTGAACAAAGGAAAAAAATGTAATTTCTCCCATATTAAATTAATATGAGTTAAACTAATTTTTTTACTTAAAATAAGTTAATTACTAGCAAATTAGTAATTTTAAATTTAAGGGTAAAATAATAGTTTCACTTCTAAATATCTTTAAAAATTCAAAAAAAAATATATAATATTTGGAATTTTTAATATATTTTAGATTTTTTTGTAAAATAATCATATTAGTTTAGCTAGAGAATCACCATTGTTTGACGTACCTTCATAAGAAAGAAGTATTAATGTTCATCACCATTGTTTGACGTACCTTAAGAAGTAGTATTAATATTCATCGCTATTGTTTAACGTACCATGAGATGAATATTTTAATTTTACAAAGTTTATATTATGTTTTGGATCGCGTCAACATGATTTAGTATTTTATATGTTTTTAAAATATAAATTTTTTAACAATTATATATTAATAATATTTTTTATTATTTTGTTTAATATAATATTATATTTATAATCATTTTATTTATTTCAAAATATATTGTAAAATATACTTCATATAAATTTTATATTACGATTTAACAATACATAATATTAATATCGATATATCGATATTGAAGAAAGATTAACCTGATCTTATATTTTTTTTGTTTTAATCACATCTTTAAATAAACAGTATCATCAAAATTTGGGTTTTGGTAAATTTTAGATAGACTATTGTAGTTGTTTCTAAACATAGGATACTCTACGTTACTTGTTTTTCTTCAAACCTTTAGGTTAGTGCATTGAACCTAAAACGGTCTGTTTAAATAATATTTGAGCTAGAGAGATAAGTGAAAATAATAGTTGGACAATTAAGAACGCAGTCAGCCAATAATCAAATATAGTCTTTATTGATGAGACGAAACACTATAAAAATATTGTATGCATCTCTTTCTCCTCTTTATATACTGAATTATTTATTTTTCCCTAATATTTTGTGGAAGGATTGCATGTGTTAAATTATTTGTCTTTTTATTATATGTTTCAGAAGATTAATTTTTTTTTTTTTATAAAATTCAATCCAATTCTATTGTGTTTTACCTTTTATCTTTACAACAATTATAAAATAAACTGGCACACAAATATTTGGAGTGCCAAAGAAATCATAATACTTGCTATGAATGAATTGAAGGTTATTGAAGCCCATGCTCCCAACATAGAGTTAATTTATTAAGATATTTATTTGGCATTTAATTTTCGTTCTAGTTAAAATATTGATAAGATTCATCCTTTTTTTTATTTGTCGAAAATAAGAGGATTTACAACATTCACCGATCTCTTCCACTGACTGAATTATACCTACTAAGAAGATTTATCCATTAGATACTTATTTACAATGATTAATTTAAGTGAAATCAATTCTTCATTCCATTTTTCATACAAAGGAGTTGCATAAGTTAAAAATGTATAAGTTTTACTTGCGTGGCTTAAAACCAACAAGATAAGGAGCTAATAAAAGTAATTTTACTGAGTTCAAGTTATGAATATTAAATATTGGGTTATAATTATGTTGTCTAATAATAATTTTATTTGACTTAAACATGATTATTTTTGCAAAGGATACATGTAATGTTAAAAAAAAAAGAGCAATTTTACAACCCGTGCTACCGCTCATATAGATATAATATAATAATTGTGAATGTATTGTGCTATAAACAAGAACAAGAAGTTTGATTGAGTGGTAATATAAGAAAGTTCTATTTCATAATTGTTAGGTGCGAGCTCATTATCAGCTTCAGAATATAGTTTGAGTAGTACCATATTGCATAACTCATCCACATGTTAATCGATATCGCGTTTGAGTAGGGAATTAAAACACTTATTTTCTTTAAATGAATTTTTCTTATTAATCAAATCAATCTTTATAAATTAAATTTTACTCTTCATAATTGATTTTGATGAAGTCATATTAAACTCTCATTTTCATAAAATTATGTGTCTTTTTTCATGTTATAACAACATTTCATATATTAAATCATATCTAATCAATATTTTTCAATTAATTAATTAAATCATCAATAAATTAAAATACAATTATATCAGATTTTGAGATTATTCAAATTTAAAAAATTGGAAGGAAAAGAAACCGTGTATTGATTGAAATAAATTATTCAATTTCTAATCTCCCATTTTATAGGATAAATATCAACTACCTAATAACAAATTTAAAGATAACTAGATAATATGCGATATTTACAATCTTCAAATGAGATATTTAGATATTTGTAACCACTTAATCTAATAAGATATTTAGATGTTTGTAACCTCTTAATAAGTTACCTATCATATCTTATCAGATATTTATAATATTTCCAACTCTCCTTCTCAAGTTGGTTGACGCAACCTAAATCTCGTCGAGCAAAATTTAAAAGAGATGAAACTAGTTTGGGAATTGGAAGTTGAATCCATCTTTTGACGGACCTGGCTATGCAGAGTCGGAGTCGGTTCGGCCAATCCGGGAGGATCGACCACCGACGTTTTGAAGGTAACATCGGAAACCAAAAAAAGATAAGGCAGGCCAACGAAACAGAGTCTGAATAAAGAGTTGGTTACACACAGGAATGATGTGTCATCCTACCCGTCTATCACCTGATAGTTACCTTATGGATTAAATGAGCTAAAACAACATTTACATTTGTTGCTTTTTGAAGAAAAGTTTAATGTACAGAGAAGACGTATATACAATGTCTTGGTGTTTTGAGATGAATAACTTGATAAGAGTGTGTCTTTTGCTCCTACGTACCTCTTTTAATTAGAAGAATCAAAGTTCACAGTTCTGGACATATGAGGGTGTTAATAGAGTAGGTTATCCTTTAGGCGACTACTACTGGAAAAGTGGGACGAATGCAAAGATGAACTATCCATTAGGCGTCTTGATTCGAAATGACTTTTAATTGAGTGTGGACTATCTATTAGGTGTCCATATTGAGCATGGGGATTGAACTATCCATTAGGCGTTCAGATCCTGGATGAATTTTGAGATGAAGTGCGGACTACCCATTAGGCGTCCTAACTTGGAATGACCAAGGAAAATGACTAAGTGTTTGGATAATATGCAGGCTGGACCAGGACCAAGACCAACTTGCTGTCAGGTATGGAAACCGACTCGGAGTTGGATGTTTGGATGCTGAATCTGATCTAGTTAATGGATTAAATGTTGTGGCCTTTGGCTATGTAGAGCCAGAGCCAATCAGATGAGAGGTACTGTAAGATGATATGCATAGGGGAATCAAGGCCGACTCGGTTCGGATCAATGCAAACTACATATCTGCCAACTGATCTACTTCGAATGGATAATATGAGGAGTGTTCTTATAGCATGGCTGCCTACTTGATGTTATGGATGACTTTTGCTCTAGAAGGAAGAAGACTTACCTGGTCTCCAGAGGTGCAGCTAATGCTTTCGCTCTTAGCTTGAATTCGCTCCTTCAGTAAAGAATTCCTCCCCAGTTCTGGCTTTCGTACCTTCTTCTTCCAAGTGTGCCTCACTCTTCAATGGAACAGAACTCTCTTGTCAATTCTTAGTGTGCCACTTTTACTAGTCAAATTCAGACTCCTAAACTCTAACCCTCTACTCTTCGTAGTGAGGTCTTTTATAGTGTTTGGAGGATCCCATGGATTATCAGATCTAGCCACGTGGGGATACCCCAGCCTTTGGATCCAAGTCGTTAGCCTTGTCAATCCTTAGGTTGATGCTCTTTGGGCTCTGTATTTGATCGTGATCGTGGCATGTTCTTCGATAGTCACTTTAGAGGTGGTTGACTTGGTAGATTCCTGTCCCCTTATGCTATTATGATTGGCGAGGAATTTTACGTCATTGGGATTGGCGAGATCCTTGTCCCCTCCCTCTTGTTGATCCAAGGGTTCCCCTTGGTCCTCAAGGGATCGGATGGCTCAGGGCCTCTTGGATTATGTGAGGTCCTATCCCTTTTGCTAAGGTGGCCAACTCTGCTTGACTCCTCGTTGACCTGGCCGGCTCTGCCAGCATCGCACTAGAGCCTTCTTGGACCTCCCTTGAGTCGAATCTAAAGGTCTTTCATAGTGTAGGCCGCATTGGGCCTTTTTGGCCATCTTGGGCCATGTCTAACATCTTTTCTGGGCATAGGCCATTTTGGGCCTTCTCTTGATCAGACTGGGCCGAGTCAAAGGTGAGTAGGCTCGGCTCTTCCTGTTTATTGGGCTAGGTTTGGGTCTTTCTTTTCAAGAAAGCCCAATTTTGTAGACTCTTTCTTCCATTGGGCTGAGATTGGGCCCATTTGGCTTGGCTGAACAGTTTTGGAAACCTACATTGGTAAATGAATATCAATCATTCCTAACTTGTCATTGAGTTCTTGAAATCTAGTTGTACGAAACCCTTTGGTGAAAACATTTACTACTTGGAACCCTGTAGGAACATGTGTTGTGACTATTAGTCCACTATCTAACTTCTCTTTAATGAAGTATTTGTCAATCTCAATGTGCTTCGTCCTATCGTATTGGACTGGATTATGGGCAATGCTCACAATTGAGTTGTTGTCACAAAAAAACTTTATAGGTCCCTCATATTTTACTTTGAGGTCATCAAGAATAATCTTCATCCACAATCCTTCACATATACCTTGTGCCATGGCTCGAATTCTGCTTTTTACACTACATCGAGCAACCACATTTTGTTTCTTGCTCCTCCAAGTTACTAGATTTCCTCCCAGAAACATACAATATCCGGAGGTGGATCTTCTAACCACAATCGATCCTACATAGTTTGCATTTGTATATATTTTCATGGACAATGTTCCTTCTTTTCTGAACAACAGTCCTTTTCTTGGACTTGCCTTCAAATACTAGAGGATCCTTTCAACTGCCTGAAGGTGCCTTTCCCTAAGATCATGCATAAATTGGCTGACCACACTAACAGCATAGGCAATATCTAACCTAGTGTGAGATAAGTAGATCAATTTCCCCACCAATCTTTGATATTAGGACTTCTCTATGATTGGATTTTCCTCACACCCAATCCTATGGTTTTGTTCAATAGGTATCCCTGAGGTCTTGCATCCCAATTTTCCTATTTCTTTGAGGGGATCAAGTACATACTTCCTTTGGGAGATAAAGATACCTTGTTTGAAATATGCAACCTCAATCCCAAGGAAGTATTTCCGCTTTCCTAACTCCTTCATTTCAAATTGTGTTGCCAGCTTTTTGTTTAAAGTTAGTTTTTCAATCTCGTCATCACCTGTAACAATCATATCGTCTATAGAGACTAGGAGAAGGGTGAGTTTACCATCAGGAGAATGTTTTATAAAGAGAGTATGATCACCTTGACTTTGCCTGTATCCTAGGGATATCATGACTTGAGCAAATCTTCCAAACCATGCTCGAGGAGACTGTATAAGTCCATACAATGCCTTTTTGAGTCTACATACCTTGTTCTTCTCATTATGAGAATAGAATCCTTGGGGAATCTCTATGTAGACTTCTTCTTATAGGTCTCCATGAAGGAAGACATTTTTAACATCAAACTGTTGCAAGTTCTAGCAAAAGTGGGTGGCTAAGGAAATAATAACTCTTACCGTGTTCATCTTTGCTACAAGGGAAAATGTTTCCTCATAATCTATTCCAGAAGTTTGTGTATACCCTTTAGCAACCAATCTTGCTTTGTATTGCTTAAGGGTTCCATCAAATTTACACTTCACAGTGTATATCCATCTATAGCCTACAACTCTTTTGTCTTTGGGTCTATCAACAATCTCCCAAGTTGAGTTTTTCTCTAACGCCCCCATCTCTTCTTTCATTGCTTAAACACAATTCTCATCTTTCAAAGTTTCTTGTACTGATGTAGGTGTTTTGATTGCATCAATGGCAACAATAAAACTTTGATGTTGTACAGAGAGATGGTCAGTACACACGAATTGAGAAATATGATACTTGACACATGATCGTTTCCCTTTCCTCAAAATAATAGGCATGTCATTAGTAACATCCTCAATGGAGTTATCAGGAATACTTACCTCTGGCTCAGACAATTGGATTTGCTCCTCAATAGAGTTATTAGGGATAATTACATCTGACTCATACATTTGGACTTGCTCTGGGATCAGAGTGGATTTCGTGACTTCTTGAACTTGAACTTGAGCATCCTGAGTAGGAAAATGTAATGACTCGATGATAGACTCGACTTCTAGATAAATCTCCCCCTGAAGTGGAGGACAAATAAAGAATGATTTTATTTCATGAAATGTAACATCCATGAGACAAAGAACTGATGACTTGGAGGATGATAACACTTAAAAACCCTTTTTATTTGAAGGATAACCAATGAAAACACATTTGACAACTCTAGGATCTAACTTCCCATGATGTGGATTATGAGAGTGGACAAAGGAAACACACCCAAAGACATGACTTGGTAAGCTCAACATTAGGGGAGAAGAAGGAAAGAAGGATAACATATGTTTAATTGGACTAATACTGTTTAAGACCCGAGTGGGTAGGTGGCAGTTAGGACAGTTTTTCCCCAATATACATTAGGGACAAACATTTGGAAGAGGAGAGCTCTAGCAACCTCAAGAAGGTGATGATTTTTCCCTTTTGCAACCCTATTTTATTGGAGAGTATTCACACACGTCAGTTCATAAACCACATCATTATCTTTAAGAGAATTGGAGAACTCAAGATTTACAAATTCAATACCATTGTCTGACCATAGTCTTTTAATGGATTTATTAAATTGATTTTTGACAAGACGAAAAAAATATACAAATATTTGACAAACCTCATATTTATGTTTCACAAGAAATATCCATGTCACACAGGTACAATCATCAATAAACGATACAAAATACTTAGCCCCCAATATAGAGTTACTAGTTGGACCTTACACATCATAATGAATGAGGTCAAAAGGTTCAAGACTTTTATTATTACTAGGAGAAAATGTTGCACAATGGTGCTTTGAAAACTGACAAATATCACACTTAAAGGACTCAACAAACTCTTTTGTAAATAAATGTGGAAACATTGTCTTAAGTAACCCAAACAGTGGATGTCCAAGACGTTTATGGTAAAGCCAAATTTGAGAAGCTGCCCAAGTTTCTGAGGTTGCTCGTTGACTAGAAGGCAATTCTTCCTTATTGGTGTTGTTACCTATCTTTGTATGTTGTAAGTAGTATAACCCACCATGCTCTTTAGCAACTCCACTCGTCCTCCCCATTGTAAGTTCCTAAATAATACAATGAGAACAAAAAAATGTCATTGCAAAATTCCAATCTTGTATAAGTTTATGAATGGAGATAAGGTTGTTAGCTAGTTTTGGAACATGAAGAACATTGTGTAGAGATAAAGAGGGGGTGAAGTTGGACGTTGCCAGATCCAACAATAGGAACATGATCTCCATTAGCAACAATAATGAGTTATTTTTTGGATTCTTTAAGGTATGATGTAAAATGTGAAGGAAATGGGATCATATGATCTGTTGCCCCAGAATCAAGGATCTAGATGCTTTGTGGAACTGAACCAGAAATATTGAAGTAACTCTTACCATTCATGGTCAAACCACATGAGCCAAGAGGCTTACTTGTTGAGTTTAGGAAGGCTCGAAGGCGATCCATTTCCTCCTTACTAAAGACTTGAATATCCTAGTCAAGTTGTAAGGTAGAAGGATGTTCAACTACATTCTCCTTATTGAAGGTTGTTTGATTCACCCACATTTGAGTTGAGCCTTTATTTCTACCCATTCGTTCAAGAACTTTCTCCTTTCCATAACACTTGTAGCAAGTATCCTTAGTATGTCCTGATCGTTTGCAATACGTATAGTATTCTCCACGACTACTCTTTATGAAGGGTTTTCCTTCGAAGGTTGATCTTTTTGTGGGACCTTTTCCTGTCATCATTGCAGATCTTGTGTTGGAGTTTCCTTTATCAAGCATGACCGATCGTCGGGTTTCTTCACTCTGCACAATAAAAAATACCTTAAACAAAGAGGGAAGCTTCTCCTTACCTAGAATCTAAACCTGAATATGATCGTATTCACAATTCAAGCCACGAAGGAACTTAAAGATTCTTCCCCTTTCAATGAGCCCAATATATGCAATAGAATCAACTTTGCACATCTTCAATTCTTGGTACTAGTCCAACTTGATCCACAACCCGTTCAGAGTCCTATAGTACTCTGTTATAGAGGGGGTTCCTTGTTTAAAATTGAAGATTTTGCTTTCAATATCATAATAAGTAGCAGAGTCCTTTTTCATTGAATATGTCTCAATGAGATTCTCCTATATATCATGTACAGAGGAATAAAATATATAATTTCAACTTATTTTCGGAGTCATAGAGTTCCATAGTCATGTCATAATGAGAGAATCCTCATCTTCCCATGCTTCAAACTTTGGGTCATGTTTAGGTGTGTTTCCTTCAATATGACTCAACTTCTTGCGTCCTTTAAAAGTAGTACGAATATATCATGCCATTGTAGATAATTGTGGTCGTCAAGGCGATAAGAACTCATCAAATTTGGAAGTTCATTAGGTCCCAAGGTAATGACTTTGTCTTCTGTCATTATCACTGATAGTCCCTAAAATAAATAAAATAACAAAATGGTCATTGAAATTGTAATTATCTACCAATTTAGTTCTTAAAATTGTAATGGTTGGTCAAATTAGTCTTTAAAATTAAAAATGATTAATTGTTCCTTTTATCTCAAATCAGTCAAATTAGTCATTGAAATTTCTTTTTCTTATATCAAATTCATAAAATTATAAGTTTAATGGTCAAATGTAAAAATAATTGCGGATAAAATTTACAAAATTTTAAAAGTTGAGGCAAAATGTGCAATTAATCCTTTTTAATTTCTAGGACCAATTTGATTGATCATTACTTTTTTAAAGACTAAATTGATAGATTATTATAATTTTAAGGATCATTTTGACATTTTATTTTAAGGACCAACTTGACTATACATTACAATTTCAAGAACTAAATTGAATAGTAATATATAATTTGAGAGACTATTTTGTTATTTTATTAATTTTAGGAACCGATTTGACGGATCATTATAATTTTAGGGGCTAAATTGATGACTTTCTCATTATTCTTATGATATTTTTATATTTGAATTTATTAATTTTGACTGATAATAATATAATTTACTTTTAATATATTATATGTCAATTTATTTTTGTCTTTAGTGATAAAATCACTACTTGAGATATATTTTAAAAATAAATCATATTACAATAAGTCAAAATTAATAAATTCAAAAATAAAATAACATAAAAAATAATATATTAAAATTAAATTATATTTTTTAATGTACAATGTTAAAAGTAAATTATTGAATTGAAAAATATGAACAATATTAAAAGAAATAAAATCATTGTATATAATATATTAAAAAATAAATTATAAATGTAAATTATGTGTAATTATCTTATTTATATAAAATAATAAATACATTAATTAATTGAATTGAGAAGCTAAAAATAATTTAATCATCTTAATTTAAAATATTCTTTCTTACCTTAGTTATCTCAATTAAATTATTCGTTTTATTAGCTGTGTAAGTACTAAACAACCTAGAGTTAGTGATAAAAATTAAAAAAAATAAAATGAAAATGTCAAAATCTAAAAATGATAAAATAAATTTTAAAGAGTAAAATCAGACAAAATCATATTTAAAAAGACTTAAAATATATTTAAATATTTAATTTATTTTTATAATTATTAAAATAATTTTTCATTTATTAAATTAAAACTTTTAAGTATTATTTTGATTTATTTTTACATGTTAAAAAATGCTTGTGTAATGTCTAGAAATACTCATGGTAATAAATTCATAAACTAATTAACCTCGAATTCTTTAAGCAATTTTATATTCAAATATTGTAGATGAAAATATAATATAAAAGACTCATTAAAAATAGTCAAGTCACCGAACAAAGTTCTCAAATAAATATTAGTTATTGATAAAGTCAATAAAAAATACTTTGTATAGAATAATAATTCAAAAATTTATAAAAAATAAAGGAAAAATATTAGTTTTTCTTTTAAAAAAAGATATATATTTTTTCAATGAGGTGTCAATTTTGAATGAGAGAAGCAGGAAAGAAAAGATTATTTGAAGGGGTTTGAGCAAAGGATACGTGTGAGTGGGATGGGTAGTGTTTCTATGAGCACAAGTATATACTACAATGCAGCGACATATTGTCCTCACTGACAATAGGCAACGTTTCAAGGACTTGGAGAGATGCAATGTGACAATCACGTCACTTTCTAGCTATTCATCATAGATAGGAAGGCAACACCTCTCAAAGAAAACAAAGAATGAAGAGCTCCAATTAATTAACATGATTCTATCACCTATGGATTTTTCTCCAACATTATTCCTTCTTCATGCCCTCCTTGTCTTGCTTCTTTCGTGACGGTATCTCAATACCTGAATCTTAATAATTTAATTTTGTATAAATTGTCAAATTTTCATTTCAATAAAATTTATCTTAACCATGGTTAAAAAAGTTAAGATTATATATTTTCTCATGACGCCTACACTTTCACACATATGCATAAGGAAGAATAAATTTATGTCAAAAGTCACTTTACAGTTTAATAAGTGTCTACAAAATAAATTTATCTCAAAAGTGTTGTACATAAGACGGAATTAAAAAGGTGTAAATCTCACATTATTTGATTTTATATGCTTTTAAGCATTTATATAACAACTTTTGTTTTAAGCTTCCAACCAAGTTAATAAGGACCTAGGTATGTAGGAATCCTTCGATTTGTCACCTTACGTCCAATAATGGAAAAATTATTAAGTGGTTTAAGATTAGCTAATAATTTCTCCCACTAACGAACCTTTTGAATTTTATATTCTTCGCGTTAATTATTTTCAGTACTTAAGTTTATTTTCAAATTTAAACTAATATGTTCCGGTGTTCAGAAACTTTATCCTAAAAGAGTTTATTTTATTTTCATATTTTTTATTTAAATGTTTATCTAAAATACCCTTTTTACATGAACCATAATTCAGTACATTAATTTCTCTCTTCTCTTTTTTCTTTAATTCTGAGTTTTTTAGTTTATTATTATTATTATTATTATTATTATTATTAAATTTTGCTAATTTTGTTACCTCTATTAATACCAACGAGAGTCTGTTAAATTTTGGAAGAGTTACGCACAATGCAAATAAGTTTTTAATGATAAGGTGAGTGTAACATGACTCAGGCTTAGTTCGTGATTTCAAATATAGGTCTGGGATTTTCCTACAAGGCGACGACAACTAAAAATTCTTATCATATAAAATATATTTACAAAATCTTGTATTAATGTAAAATTATATGATATGGACGTAACATATATTTTTGAAATATATGAAAACACCAACCATTTAATTTTATTCTGATTGTTACTCAATTTTTATAAGATTAAAATAATATAGTTATGATTTAATAGTTGTATGAGTAAAAAAATTAAATGCAAATAAAAATTTCCAAACATCAACAACAAGCTGAAAAACAAAGTTTGGAGTAAAATTTATAGAGGTTGACATTTACCCAGTCTACTGAAGTTGTGGCTTGCCAAAATGGTCCAGACTCTAGAGGACTTTGCTTTCTATTGCAAACATTCTCTACCTATGTCACATCTCGAGAATAAGATCTAATTTTTTTAATGGACAAAGTACCCTAGTGGTAGTTTGTAGCAAGGTGTAGAAAGGAAAAATATCCACAATTCTAGCAAATGAGGAATCAAATAAACTACTGAATAAATTACCTTAGCACCCGCTGAGAACAACTAATGGAATGCCAATCCTACTCTGTATGTAACAATTTTTTTTTAGATCTGACGTAGAATATTAGTTAAAGGGTAACTCTTTTTACTCGCAGATATTTCTCTATTCTGATTGAACTTGAACTTCTGTCGTATGCTTAAAGAGTTCGAGTTACTAGCTACTCGTGCCACATCTTGTGATTACATGTAGGTAACATTTCATGTCTTTGTACCTTGTCTCAGCATTGCACAAAATGAAGCTTTCCCTAATTAACATTGAAAAGGAAAAAGAAACAGCAATGAAGATAGAGAAATGTAAAGGGACCTTGAAAGGACCTTGGTATTCTTTGTTAGCCACCACAATAGCCTGCAATTTCTTAGTGGTAGCTCTTATTGAAGTAAAATAATCTTACTCGGCTTTTATTGATATTTAAAGAGACCAATAAAAAAGGGAAGAAGAAGAAAAAACATTGTTATCTTTCTTACAACATGAATACAATACATAGTTTGTGGTATAACTCATATCTATACAAAACCATGAAGCAGCAGGATCCAATCCAACATCTCCTGAAATTTGATATTATAAATCCCGCAGCTGGTATCTATCAAAACACCTCTTCTTGTTTAAGCAAAGAAATAAAAATAACATTCAAGTGGGAACAAGAGACAAATGATGCAAAGAACCAGTTGACATGCTTAATCAGCTTCCACCCATTTCAAGAAACTCCCCACTTCCTTCTTCTACAATTCTCTTCTCTTTATTTGAGGAAGGATCATCTTTCTGAAAAACAGGAAAGAAGTTAATTTGCAAGGTTAACAAATCATACACAAAAATTGAAAAAAAAAAAAAAAGAGGGAAAAGCATAAACATACCTATTGATCTTTTGCAGTGGAGAACTGCTTCATAGATTGAATTCTCATGATCATGCACAGCACCAGTAGGATTGACAGTGTTTGATTTTGGAGATGCTTTCTGTGAACTTCTCCAGCTATTAACTAGCCACTCTTCCTTATCAATATCATCAACTCTAGTACTTTTCCTTGAGCTTCCAACCTTGTGGCATAATTGGTTAACATACCTTGAAAGGTTTCTCAAGGTTCTACATGTAGAGGTTTTCCATCTTGTAAGGAAACCATGATGAATTTGCGCAGTTCTTGGAGAAACAATTCTAGAAGAAACGGAAGAAATTATAGGCTTGGATTGTGTGGAATCTGGGGTGGTATTGCAGGACTCAAACTTGGAAGGGTCAACAAATAATGGTTTGATAAGGCCATTAGAGAAAAGTTCATCAGCATGAGCAAGAGCAGCAGGGGACTGAGTGATGGAAACATCAAAATTGAAGTTTTTCCATTCTTCCATTAATGGGAAATTGGTAGTGCCTTCACAGGAATTGTAAGTAGATTCTCTTAGAGGCTCCTTAAGGTCATTTACAAGGTTTTTGCAGTTTGGTAACCAACTATATGAGAAGCTATCAGTGGCTAGAGGCAGTGAGGTTTCCATTTGCAACTTATTTGGCAAGTTATGATGAATAAAAAAACTTATATACAACAAATAGAAGTTATTGGTAGCTTATAATGACAAAACAATGATGACCACAAGAGGAAAGTTCGTCTATTCTATCAAGGTCAAGTAGGGGACAAATGGAACAACATAAGCGAGAAATTGTATTGACTTTAAGTAGTAAGTTCAACATGCTTTCTCATCTAGTTATTGTCTTCAATTCTTATTGGACAGACATAGGATATATCATAAATCAACCCTTGTGAAAAAATAGAGGTTTAAAGAAAATTAAAATTTTATCAAGTAACTTCATTTGCTTGATAACCATTTTTATTTGAAGTAACTTTCTGTCACGTCAAAATGTGATTTAGAATGTTCACACATAAAGAGCATGATAATTGCCATACACTTCATTCAGAGCAGAGTCTGAAAATATTTGTTGGGATAGTCAAGCTATAAGATCAATGAAAGTTCAAAAGAAAAAAATAAAATAACGAATTACAGAAGAACATATAATAAATAAAAAGATAAAATAAATTAAATTTCTCATATAAAATAAATTAATATTCATCTCAACTTTTTTAGTTACTCTTTAATTTCACACTTATCAACTTATATGGGCTTTTTCTAAAAGTTAGAAATCAAGTACTTATCTCAAATTCCAGTTGAAAAACTCGAATAAGCTAGAAGCTAATTCAAATTCGACATAAAACCATAACAATATTAAAGAAAGTTCTTAATTTGTAAAATTCCACATTCACAAATAATTTTGGGTTACCAACCATATTTATCTTAACCACCCCAAAAGTTCTTAAAAAACTTTGGGACAGCCATGGCTCCACCCCTATCTACATAATATCAAAATGTTTATTAAAATGATAGCATAGAAGTATAGAAGATTTTTAATTCTATACGTTGTAAAATATTCACACATCCTGCTGTGTTGTTGTATGTTCAAATTTCAAAAGGAGCACATGATGAAGTGATAATTATGAGAAGGGAATGGATTACCACACTTTGTGACGCAAATTTAAAGGTTAGAAACCTCACAAGTGTTTGTGTCTATTCCAATAAAAAAAAAATGATAAAGTGATCTAAAAGTTGTGTCAAAAGTTTGAAATAACCACACACGAAAAAACTGTATATAGGATTTGTGCTTATAACAGACATGAGATCGAATTGAGTAGGAGCATCAACTTGTTCGCCTAACTTCCCCCACAAGAAAAAGGATAACAGAACCAGAAGGAAGCCTGGACCCACAAAATTGAATATAATTTTAATAATAATAATAAAACAGTAAAGAGTGTAAATGATTTTTTATACTATCATGTCAATTGTAATGTATAATAATTTCCTTGACTTCAAGTAGAATAACCTTAACCATCTTACTTACCGTATTTTTTAATTGATTGATATAGTATAAATTTTTTTTTATAATAACAACGTATAAAGTCTAAACTCAAAGAATAAAAGCATAAAACAACGAAAACACAAGGCATGGAAAAGGTGAATGGCTATGTCTCACCAACTAGCTCAAATTTGCTTTCACATAGATTATGAAAGAGATTATTATTCTCGTAAAAATGAAAGAGATTATTGTAGCGCGTGGTTCCTCATAACAACACCTTTTCTATATTCGCATGGATTTTACATGGGAGAGAGGAAAAGCTTTTGACTCTGAAGGTTGGTAAAGACAATGAGAAAATAATATATGTAATTTTATATTATCAATTTAATCCTAAAATTTCATGTAATTATTAAGTTTGTAAAGAAATTTTATACTTATCATAATTTGTAATTAATTTGATAGTAAAAACTTTTATATTAACTGTGTAAGAAAATTAAAGTCAAAGATGGTTAACATACAAGATAAACTTTCACTTTTTGAAAACCTTGATCGAATCAAACTCTGCCCACACTATTGTCAATTAGTAGATAGTTATGTTTCTAAGTACGTGAATCCGAGTTTGAATCTTAACAAGAAGTTACACTCACTTCAGGAATCTCTGCCTCAAAAAGGGTTAATCTTCAGCGGTCAACAAAGAATACCTTACACAAAAAATAAGTTTAAACTCGGACCACTCTCTCAATTGTCTTCTTTTTTTTTTTTAATCATAACAAGTGGCAATCCCAAATACTAGCCATATAGACATCTAATGGGATTTTGGATGAGAGAAAAGAAAATAGAATAGAAAGAAATATGGATAATGTTTAGGTTGGAAGAAGAACTGCAAGGGGTGACTCTTCTTTTTTCTTCAACATTTTTGTCTATAGTTTCTGACAAGTTGATTCTCTTCCCTTTTTATATTTCTCTTCTTTGTCATTTTCTCTCTCAAAAATTGTACTATTTAACTTTTACAGTATGTGGGTTATGCTGTCTGACTTCTGCAACACTGTCTTGTACGTGTGTTGTTATGGACTACCAAGAGTTTTGTTAAATTACAGTTGGTCGGCCTAGTCATACTCGATCAGCTAGCCAGTCTAGATAGTGATGTTTTTTTATTGAAAATATTCATAATTTGGAATTGGAGAGTGAGACTTTCACTCTCTTTATTTTTTAATTATACATTTTCAATATTTCATCTCTTCGTTTCTTTGGATGTACATTTTACACATTATTTCTATAATTAGAAAAAAAATTCTTTCACCAAGATATTTCTCTCAGCCATCTCAAACTATCATTCTTCTATCTTTATCTAAATATTTGTTATATTAAAAATATTTATTTACTATAAATTTAATTATATAAAAATAAACACTTATCTTGTAAAGTGTAAAGGTTACAATAGGAGTTAATTGGCTAAATTATAACTTTGGTTCTTTTATCTTATGGTAAAAAAAATTTGGTCTTTTATCTTTTAAAAGAATTATTTTGGTACTTTAACTATCAAATTTGAATCAATATTGTCCTTTCGAAAAAAATATTGTTTTCAATTTTATGGCACAATTTTGAACTACTTTTTGACTTATTCAAGAAGTGAAACTTGTCCAACTTGTCCAAAAATAGATTGAGTTAAGTTGAACTAGTTTTGAGAATGGATTAAATATCTCAACCCAACTCAATCCTAATAGGTTGTGGGTTGTGATAGGTTGGAATGCCAAAATCTTTTTAAAAGACTTTTTTTAATAGAAAATGGACAAATCATAAGTTGATCCTTCGAATAAATAAATAAAAATCATACTAACATAAGCATAATATGATTATCACAACAAGAATGTTATTATACTAAATTTCCTAAACACAAATGCTTTCTATAACCTATCCTTGTGAGTTAAATAAATGTAGTGTAAAAAAATAAAAATAATTGATAGGTACAAATTAAATAAAAGTCGTATTGGTATTATATATATATATATATATATATATATATATATATATATATATATATATATATATATATATATATATATTTGAAATCTCATATATACAATTTTTATATTAATATAAAATTATTTGACACCTTATTCACATTGATCAAAATTAATATAATATATATATTTAAAATATATTAAAATGTGAATAATTTGATTACCTCTTATTCTTCCTTTTGACTCTTGTTTTCTTCTTTTTATTTTGCTTATAACTCTTATCATTATCTTTCATGAGGAGAACCACTTTCATACTCCACTTTAGCTTCTCTTTCAAACATGGTACCATTTTTATGGCATCCATAAACTCCCATACCTAGTTTTGTTTTTGAATCATCTAAAGCTCCTCCTTCATTTCATTTATGCCTAGTTTTTTTTTAATCATCTTAAGCTCATCCTTCATTTTATTTATCCACTTTTGATTAGATGTATCTTCGTCATATCCAACAATCCTCGATAGCAACATTGCATCTTTTGTAGAGGTTAAAAGGTGATCTAGTTCTTCTAGTAAGTTCTTCCTTCACATCTATTCTTTTCTTGAACATTAAGCTTTTTATAATATACATATTTAGTTCTCTTTGTTTAATTTGGTTCCTAATATACTTTACCTTTATTTGTAGTATGCTCCTTCATCGTTAAATTTAAAGCAAAACTCTTTCCTTTTAATTGAACTTTGAATACTTATATGTTATTTAGATCTCTAATCACACTATTTTTATATTCAAATAACTCCTTATTGTCTTTTTTCAACCACTAAGCAACACTTATATATTTTTTTTTATTAATTTGAGGAACATACAAAGCATCAAAGATTAATTTCAAACCTAACTTCTTTTATTTTCAATGTTGCTTTGCCTTTTACCACAGTATTCTCCATTTCCAACTTTGACTTTGAAAATGATAGTTTTGTAGAGCTTTACGGAGAGCTCTTATCATAAGTCATATTGTTTGTACAATCACTATCAATAAATCAAGCTTTTATAGAGTTGTTAGTTGTAAAATATGACATTGCAAATAAATGTTCATCTTCTAGTTGATCCTAAACAAGTTTAACCTCTCCTTGTTGTTTACAATACTTGTATATTTTTTCCATGTATCCTAATTGATCGCACGTGTAACATCTTGGAACAATCCTTCACCAACTTTTTTTTTTTTTTTATAGATGATTGGTTCTGTTGTAGTGTGGACAAGGTGGAAAAGTCTAATCTTGCTACTTGTTGGAGCTTTCAGAATTCTTGTGATTCTTATCTTCACCTCTTGAACTTTGTGGTTTTATATGAAAATCACCTTGTATTACCTCTTGTTTCATTATTACTGTTTTATTTGTGTTTGTAAAGCATTCACCAATTCTCACAAGGTGATATTTGACATGTCTTTTAACTCCTCTTCTATTGATATGTTGGACTCATACTTTTCAAGTACAATAACAAATAATATCTGCAGTATTCTTATATTAGAAAATTCCTTACCTTTACCTCAATAGTCTGTCTACCTAACTCTTAATAGTTTCTATCTCTGTTAAGCTCTATATCACGAATTCTCTAACAAGGTTGAGTACCTCCCTTTGGTTTTTTCATTGCCTTGATAGTCTGATTTGAGATAGTCGTAAATTTGCTTAGCAGAATTCAAATTACTAATCCTTGCAAATATAATTTTTGAAATTGCATAACAGACAAGTTTTTTCCTTAGCGTTTCTTATTGTTCTTTCTTTGTGATTCTTTAAATGAGCCATAGTAGGGTTTCTAGGTAATTGATAAACTCATTGGTCTTCTTCTACAACCTTAAAGAATCATTGCTTTGAGACAAATAACCACCCTTACCGCTCCTAACTCATACTCCTCACCGTTAAAAAATGGTGGTGATCTTGTTATTAATGATGTGTTTGTTTTCATTATAGTTTCTCTCAACTCACAGATCCTTCAAGAGAAAAGCTCTTATACCAATTTTTTCTTAGATGGAAGGAATAATGCACGAAAATAATATATATGCAAACGATATGATATATTGGAAGAAGAAAAAAAAGAAAGATAATGTTTATAACAAGAAGCTCATGGTACAAACACTTTATTATTTATACTTTCAATGTCTCTTTTGATAAGATTGAATAATATATGGACAAAAATTTGTGTAGACTATCTACTTGACATTGACGTGGACCAATGATAAATTTATAAAATGATAAAATTGGTAGATTTTATATTAGAACTCATAATTTTTCTTTATTCTTTCATCACTTGAACCATTAAGTCATTTGACTTGTTTAAATAGTAATATAAATAATATAGAGCTTAATGGTCATGTATTAACAATGTAAATTAACTTTTCATTGTCATTTAATCATAGTTTTTTGTTAGTATGACTTTTAAAGTAATTATGATAAAAGTCAACAAATTTACTATATACAGTGGACTGTGATTCGATGATAGTGTAAAGCTATTGGTGCATAGCCTGTTTTATTAATAATATATTATGTATAAAATTGCTTCATGAGTTAATTTTATTTTTAAAATACTTATTTAATGTTAAATATAGTTTAAAATTAATAAATAATAAAATTATATAAAATAATAAAAAATTATATAATTGATTACTTAATTTATTTTTCATACAATTCTCTTTATATATAAATTAGAAAAACTATCATGAATGAGAGTGTTTCTCATTGTCATTCTTCAACAAGAGCAATTTTTAGAGTTTTTTTAACAAGAATATTTTTAGATATTTTTCTTAATATTATGTCTTTATCAATCTATCATTTTCAATATCTTTAATTCTAAATTGAATTTTAATATTTTCCTAATAAAATTACCAATAATTAAATAACATTGTATTACATTATAAATTACTTATTATAAAATTTTAAGATATAATGTGTATATATGTATATGTTTTCAAAAATATTTATCTATTACAAATTTTAATTATAATATAATTTATATATTCATAAGTATTTATTTTAAATTGAAGTTATTTAATACAAATATTTATTATATACAATGAACATGTTATAAAGAGCATTTCAATACCCTCTCATCCAATATTGTTGTCCAAAAATATGTAAAATGCCATGACTTTTTGCCTAAGACACTACAAGAAAATAATTTTTTAGCGATCGAATTTAGCAACCGATACTAGATGTTACTAAATGGTGATGGAATTAGCGACCAAAATGAAATTTTTTAAAAATAAAACTTAGTGACCGAAAATAAAAACTTCCAAAAATTTTTTTAAAAAAAAGTATATATTAGTGAACAAAATAGCGATGGAACAGAAAAGGAAAACAATTACATTTTGCGAATGATTTAACCGAAGTTCAAAAAATAAAAAAAAAACAATTTAGCAACAAAAAATAAAAATGTAAAAAAAAATATTAGCGACCAAAATAGCGAGAAAAAGATAAGGACAAAAAGGTTGTATTTTGTGACTGAATTAGCAACTAGAAAGCAAAAAATAAAAAAAATTTAACAACCAAAAATAAAAAAAGTTAAAAGAATAAATAACAAAATTATATTAGCGATCGAAATAGCAATGAAATATAAAAGAACAAAATGTTACATTTTGCAACCGATTTAGCGATCGAAATTCAGAAAATAAAAAAAAACAATTGAGCAACCAAAAATAAAAAAATATCAAAAAAATAAATAAATAATATATATTAGCGATAGAACAAAAAAAGGACAAAAAAAATTGCATTTTGCGATCGAAATTTAGAAAATAAAAAATAAAAAATAATTTAGCGATCGAAAATAAAAACATCAAAAAAATAAATACAAAATATATATTAGGGACCAAAAATAAAAACGTCAAAGAAATACAAAAAAATATAAATTAGCGACAGATTTTCAAATTTTCAAAAAATTTTTACCTCTTTTTTTTTCACTCTTTTTTATTTAAACACTCCTCCTCTCCCTCCCCTTCTACCTTTCACTCACTCTCTCTTCTCCTCCCTCCACCATAGCTGCTACCACCGTCGCCGCCACAACCATCGCCACCACCACTCTCTCGTCACCTCCCTCTTCTCCTCTCTATTTTCCACTCTCCTCTCCTCCTTTCTCTCCTCCACCACCATCACCACCACCACCATCACCTCTTCTCTTTCTCTCCTCCCTTCCTCTCTTTTTCCTTCTTCCTCGCTCCCTCCTCCCTCCTTAATCCACCAATCAATCGCCACTGCCACTCATCTACTTTTAAAAAATATAGAGACCAATTTAATGACCAAATTATTTAAAATAAAAAAAATAGCAACTAAAATTACTAGCCGACTTATTTAAAATAAAAATAAAAAATACTGACCGAATTAACAACCGATTTTTTAATATATAAATAATTAAAAATAAAAATTAGCCATTGATTTTTTAAAAAAATAAAATAACGACCGATTTAATGACTGAATTTCAGCCTCCAATTAGCCGAAAACAATTCGGTTGCTAAATTGATTAGCGATTAGACTTTTGCGACAAAAATTAATCGGTTTCTAATTCCGTCTCTAAGCCATCCAAATCCAATATTAGCGACCGGTTTTTTAGGCTAAACTTGAAATTTTTTGTAGTGAGAGTTTGAGAGACATTAACTCATGATAGATTTAAACAATGGTAAAACAGGTACATGTGACATTCTTTACCCCGTGATTTAGTTACTAATATTTAAGAAATTATTTAAATACAGATAACATCAAATTCTTTTAAAAACATGAAGTCATGCACTTATTTTCAATAAATTAAAACTTCATAAACATAAATTCAAGAGATAAAGAATTCACATGTCTCAAACTCAAAATTTATAATCCCAACATGGAATCTTAACAAAATATAACCTACTGATACTCTAAAGACAAATCCAAACTACTCAAGTCTCAACAAAATATAAAATCGTAACTAAACCAAACAACATATTCAACCCCATGTCATAATCTTATCAAATTTGACAAAACCCAAACATAAAATAACATAAAAGATAGCAGGACAAAGACAACACTTGTTGTCTTGTGTCTGCTCCTCTTCACATGCAAATGACATTCAACCAAAAAAAGGATAAACAATGCAAGAGGAATGAGAATACGTCTCACTACTATTAGGGCAACCTTGGCAAGGTTGGATAGTAGACACACCACCACAACATATAAGATATAACATACACATCCACAATAAATACTATGCATATGCTATGATAATATGCATCCTACATACTACTTCATATATGCATGTGGTATCAACTTAAGTCAAAAAAGTATAGTAAGGGCAACACTGTTAATATCTGCCTTTACGGTTAACCATATCATGCTAGTATGATATCATTTAGTAGCATGTCAAGATCTATCTAACTTCTATCATGTGCCCTATCATAAGGTTAGTCACGACCATTGAGGTTTTTGTACTGAGTAGCTCTCAATAGGTTTAGTGACCTTACCAATTGGCTCATATATACTTTCTCTCATACCAATTACATTATATGATGAATGTCACACAATTTAAATTCTCATTAGTTTATCTTTAAACTGGGCCAATAAGGACCATTCTTACTTGCAACAGGCTAGATACCTCATTTCACAACCCATATAATAAGCATCATTCTTGTCCACCACACATAGGCCTAGGTTAGTCACCAAAGAAAGGTCATTTGAGTTCCTTTTCTACCAACTCTTGGCTTAGGAATCTTGTCAGATAACCACTCATCCTTACTCATTTTCTCATATCATTTTTTATGCTTGTCTCTTAATGCAACAACAATTATATTTTACTCAAAGTCCATCCTCAACAGTATATAAATGTATGAATATAAGAACATAACTCATAATAAACATATAAGTCAATTCTACACAAGGGATTCTGGCCACTAGGTTTAGCTCTTGCTAAGAGAGTTTACTCTCTTGATTAGTGAATCAGAGCTACAAGGAGCTTTATACACGCTCTCACCCAATGAACCACTTTGTTTGCCTAATGATAAAAGTCATAGAGAGTTTGTTGCTCTCTATTCCCATTTCTCGCTAGTAAAACTCCTTGGTCGCCCAAACTCTCTATTGTACACTCTCGCTCAATGAGGTAACTTCTCGCTTAAAAAGTCAAGACTCTAAGGTCTTGCGCTCACCCTTTGCTCAGCAAGTAACTCTCTTTTCCTATCTATTTCTTAGCAAGGCGCCAACTCACTCATCAAATACTATAGATAGAAAGTTTCAACCCTCCGTTTTACTTTTTTGCTCGGCAAGCCTTATTGCTTGTTCGGCAAGTAGGACCGCAAAGAGCACTACTCTCAAGTCTTGATGCTCTTGCTCAAGGAGCCTCATCACTCACTCAACAAATAACTTGATTGAAAGTTCCAATCTTATGTTACATGCTTTCACTCAACAAGCCTCCCTACTCATTCAATGAGTGGAGCCACAAAAATCTCTAGGGCTCATATTCGTCCAACAAGTCACGCACTCACTAGTGAATAGGCCCCACAAAGGAAAAAAAATCTTTTTTTCAATATGCTCTTACCTAGTGAGAAGCGACTAACTGTAGTTTGTGTTTCGTGATTCTATTAGGGGTCCTAGGGATGACCTATCTACTTATCTTACATAAAGGAAGCTCAAATAGTAAGATAGAAATCATTCCTCCTCTTACCTAGAAAAGCATAAACGTAGAAAAAATGTTCCTCTAGGTTATTCTTTTTGTTCTTCAAGGGTTCCTTCTAGAGGTTCTCTTTCCTCCGCTTTCTAGTTTGAAATAATGTGTTTAAAAAATTAACTCAATAATAGAAAGGTCCCCACGATTCCTCTAAAGAAAGCTCCAAGACATGAAAAAGATTAAACTATCATGGGTTTAATGCTTTGCATGCTCGATGTGGGACTGCTTTTACCATATTTAAATGACTTATTTTTCTTAATTTAATTAATTAAAACTCAACATACATTTCTCCCAAAATAGTATGTATTTAATTATAAAAAATTAAACAACTTAGTAATAATAATTAATAAAATTAATATTTACAACCAATAATAAAATAGGATAAAAATTTTGGTGTTACAGTAAAGATGAGATTATAACAAATGACCATCTCTTTTTCTTTCAACATCTAAATTATTAAGTCATTTAACTTGTTTGAGTGGTAATATAAGCTAGGCTTATATATGTTTTTATTTCTTATAAAATAAATGGCTTTTGATTTTGGTATGTGTAAATTTTTTTGAATAATTTTCACCACTCTAAATTTGAAATTTATCTATGTTATTATGTAACAATTATTAACTACTTATATATAAAACAAAAGGTTGAGTGACCATTATAGGCAACACTCACTGATGTTTGTAATATTATGTTAGTATGTGATACCTTCAAAAAAATTCTAGATCTCTAAAAATATATTATTTATCTATCTTAAAATGAATATTAGAAATTAAAAATTAAAAATAGTTATTTCAAATTTTGGAAGGATAAAAATCAAATTTAAATATCTATAACCAAAACCAAATTCACTCATTTTACAAGAAACAAAATCAGTAATTTCAAATTTTATAAGAATGAAAATAAAACAAAATATTTTACAAGGACTAAAATAAAAAAGCACTCATTTTACAATGACTAAAAATATATTTAAGTCTATAAAAAATATATATTATATACAACATTACTGTATGAATTAATTATATTTTTAAAATACTTATTTAATGTTAAATATAGTTTTAAAATAATAAATAATAAATAATAAATAAATTATACAATTTATTATTTAATTTGTTTCCATACAATGAATATAAATGTACATTCACTTTTGATTTTCATCTTTTTTATCTTATTTTCTACTCACTTTTTATCACATCATTAATATTATATTATTTATTTTAATATTATAATATTTATATTTTTAAAATTATATTTTAAAAATAATATTCAGTCTTTTAGTTTAATATAAAATTATTAAATATATAAATATTACATTATTAAAATAAATAATATAACATTAGTGATGTGGTAAAAATTAAGATAAAAAGGAGATGAAAGATAAAAGTGATTGTATATTTACATTTATTGGTATTTTAATTTGTATATTTCACATATTTTATAAAATTTTATAATAAATACTTCTAAACATATAAATTATATTAGAATAAAAATTCATAATAGATAAATAATTTATAGTATATATATATATATAAATTTATATTAAACAATTCATATTACGATACAATATTAAAATATTGAAATTTAATTTAAAATTAAAAATATTAAAAATGATAGGTTGAAAGAGATAAATAGATAAGAAAAATCTCTAAACATATTATCGTTAAAGAAAAGCTCCTAAAAATGATTTTATTGGAAAATGATAACTAAGATTATTTTCATTAGAAATAGTTTTTCTAATTTGTATATGTAGATAATTGTATAAAAAATAAATTAAATTATATTATATTATTTTTATTATATTATATAATTTTCAAACTATATTTATTATTAAAATAAGTATTTTTAAAATATAATTATCTCATAAAGCAATGATATATAATATATAATTTATATTACATTTCAAACATGTTAAGTGATTTAATGATTTAAGTAGTAAAAAAACAAAAAAAAAGTCTTAAGTTTCAATCTAATTTATATTAATATTGTTATTTTATAAATTTATCGTGAGTTCACGTCACTAGTAGAGTCTCACATGAGTAATTTACATAAAATTTGCTAATAATTCTCTAATATTAAAAAATTAGTTTCACTATTTCATATAACAAGTCATAGCATTTATTTACATATTATTGGGCAATTTCAAAAAGAAAAAAAAAACATGTTATTGGACAATGCTAGATAATTAGTACTTGTACATAAGGAATCACTGATAATTATTAATCAATGGCCTAATTGGAGCACCGAGACATTTTCCAACACTGTCAAAACAAGAATATTCTAGTTTTAAGGTAAAGGCCAAAGTCATATGTTAATTAGGACAGCTACGTATACATATTTATAAATATCTTTGTACAGGATTTTAAAAAATACTAAAGGAAACAATAATAATCAATATGAAAGGTCTATGATTTTAATTACAAAGCGATATTAGAACACCGGCTTGTCTTTTATTGGAGTCGCAAGATGCAAAATATCAGGATTTGGTTTGGGAACAGATAATTCTTTGACTCAAACTTAACTCCCGAGTCCTGAAAACACTCACTTTGGAGTTTTCTACTGAGTAGAGATAAACATAATATAAATATGACCACAAGAATTCTAAGCTTCCATGCAGTAAATATTCAGGTATACAATGTTTCCTCAATAATCATATAACTAGCAATTAGAATTGGAATTCACGAGCTCACTGTGCTAAATTAAACAGCTAGGGAAAAAGAGAGAGTGAGAGATTTATTTAATATAACGTGACTTTGGCTAAGAGAAAGGTATTTTCCTTTGCATATTTATTTATATTCTGTACTCTCTCTAGTTATTGAGATGTATATCGAGCATATGGATTAATCGACACGAAATGGTTTCATCTTAGTTCATAAATATCAACAAGCTCTCAATAACAAGAAACTAATTCCTTAATGTTTATGACCACTTCACCACTCATGTCTAAAAAAAATATTAATTTGCCAGCATGCTTCATACATTTGACTGTTATTTTAATTTATCATTCTTAGAAGTGGAGGATAGTGGAAGATATTTAGGCAAGCACTGAGCAAGAGCAAATAGAAGATGTTAGAATTGCCAAGAGATTGGTATATTTGGACGTTACTTCCTTATATGAAGTCAGCACCAATTAATGGTTATTATATTAAACACATGAACTTTATAAAAGCCGTTCTCCCCCACCAGTGCTTGGCATAGAACCAGCCTCAATCTTCAACTATCCTTAAACAATTTCTTAAATATTGTCCTCTTCAATATGGCAATGAAATCAGCAATCTCAGTAACATTCTTGTGCTTAGTCTGGTTAGCACTAGCAAATGATTCTTATGATGGACAAATTGCTATCTACTGGGGGCAGAATTTCAAGGAGGGAACGTTGGCCGAGGCATGTGCCACAGGCAACTATAATTATGCGATTATATCCTTTTTACTATCCTTTGACAATGGACAAAGTCCCATGATTAATCTGGTTGGTCATTGTGATCCATACAGTAATGGCTGCACTGGCTTAAGCTCAGACATCAAATCCTGTCAAGCCAAAGGCATCAAGGTATTGGTGTCTTTAGTAGGGTGTGCTGGTGGCTACTCAAATGCATCCACTGAGGATGCAAATGAAGTAGCAACTTACCTTTGGAACAACTTCTTGGGGGGACACTCATCATCTCGCCCTCTTGGCCCTGCTATCCTTGATGGCATTGATTTTGGCATTGTTTATGACATTGATTATGACTTTGATGGTGCACTATCAAAGAAATACTGGGGTGATCTTGCCAGGTTCCTTAAAGGGTATGACATGGCCAACCAAGACCACAAAGTGTACATAACTGTAGCACCTCAGTGCCCATTTCCTGATGCTTGGATAGAAACTGCTCTCACAACAGGCCTTTTTGACTTTGTTTGGTTTCCAATTCTAGAATAATCCTCCTTGCCAATACACTTCTGGTGAAATTAACAACCTTGACAATGCATGAAAACAATGGACCACAAGTATCCCTGCCAACCAGAAATTCTTGGGGTTACCAACTTCCCCACAGGCAGCAGGAAGCGGCTTCATTCCTGCTGCAGATCTAACTTTCAAAGTGTTTCTTGCCATTAAGGACTCTTTTGAGGATATGGTTGAATACAAAAGTAAGATACAAAGGTGTTTGTGTTATGTTGAGGTCTAAGGTATTTTGATGTTCAAAGTGATTGCAGTCCTTCTATTATGAGCCATGTTTGATTCATATAGATGTCAATGAGAAATTGTAACCGGGAAGAAACTTTGTTTCTACACTATTATGTCTTGATGGAATATATAAACAAATTTTCTTACATTTGATTGTCATGTACTTCTAACCTTGCCTTACCATCAGATGCATACAAACGTTCCTGTTTCTTGTCGAGAATTTTAACTAGCAACTGGGCTTTAACAATAAATTAACATGAAGGTAAATCTTTTGAATCAGAAATGGTAAAAGAAGTTATTTTAATAATTAAATGCAGAAAGTTTAGTGTGAAAACTGGTAGTTAACCATAAGTTTATACATCTTCCACCTTTTATTTGCATGATAGTTATTTAGAAATAAAAAATATTTAATAAATAAATTTATAAAATATTATATAATTTAACTAATAAATAATTGTATATAATTTAATAAATAAATTTGTATAATTAAAATAAAAAATTTAATAAATAATTATCATCTTAACTTTTTTTATATTTTTTCATATAAAAAATATAAACATACACTTGAGTAACTAAAAATTGCAATTAAACAAGTTAAATGATATATATAAATATATTTTATACATAAATTAAACAAGTTAAACGATTATAGCTTTAGTGGTGTTGAAAAAGGAAAAATATTAAGAATTCAAACCTCAATTTTAACATTTGTACAAATTTCAAAAGGCTTAATTGTTTTTAAGAATAAAATACATTAAAATTTAAAAGCAAGAGTCAAAAATTATAAAATTATGTAAATTTAGGATTAAAATGAAAAAAAAAGAAGCTAAAAGCACAATTTGCAAAATTTTATAAGTTAAAAGACAAAAAAAAATAAAAAAATAATTTTGAAACTAATTTAAGACT
Organism: Mucuna pruriens; assembly: GCA_025330945.1. Classification (NCBI taxonomy): domain Eukaryota; kingdom Viridiplantae; phylum Streptophyta; class Magnoliopsida; order Fabales; family Fabaceae; genus Mucuna; species Mucuna pruriens. The sequence goes on along the minus strand of JAENHJ010000168.1, from coordinate 453,425 downwards.
TACAATTTTAAAGAATAAATTTAGTGATATAAAATTTATAATTTTATTAATTATTTTGACATTTATTTATTTCAATTACCAAATTGATTTATTATTATAATTTTAAATATTACATTGATAATATACCGTTTCATGGATATTTTAACATTTTATTAATTTTAGAGATTAATTTAATTAGTTATTACAAATTCTACGATCAAACTTTTAAATAAAATAAATGTTTTAATTTTAAAATATCATACACATTAAAAAAAATTAAAACTAAAAAAAACAGGGAGGCCAAGTCCCCTTACATTCATCCCTATTTTTAAGTATTTATCAATTCTCTTAAGGTGATTTTACCTCCGAATATGATTCGTAAATAATTTGTATTATTTTTTTTTTAAATCATCCTTAAAATTATCAGGTTCATCATCCCATTCTTTTTATATAAATAATTAATTTGTATTAGTTATTTTTTCAATATTTGTAAAAGAGAAAAGGAATTTAGCTTATTAATTTATAATATTTATTGTTTATTGAGTACATAAATTATAAAATAATAAAGAATATTTTGTCTAAAGATAATTAATCCATAAAATAATTTTTAAAAATTTTATAAAAAGAGATAAACAAATTTCTTAAAAAATCTTATAAAGAGATACGAAGCTTTGACAGTTGACTCCTCTAGATGCTAGTTATATCTTGGACTAAATTTTCAAGTATAGTCACAAGTTTTATTATACACTATTCTTTCGTCTGAAAAATTCTTACCCAGAAGTGTACCTTATTTGCAATGCTTAACAATTTCATCATAACCATTGATAGTTTTTGTCTCTTTCCTTGCTCTGCACCTTAAATTCTCTGACAATATTAAACACATGCATACCTTTGATTTTTTTCAATGCCTTGATACTATGATTTGAGATAATCTCATATTTGCTTACTAGACTTTAAATTAATTATTGTAAATATAATTTTTGAAACCGCAGAATAAAGACAAGCTTTTTGGCTTAACCTTTCTTATCTTCCTCTTCAGCGATTCCTCGACCGAGCCATTGTAGGATTTTCAGGTAATTGATAAATTTTATAGTCTTTTTCTATAACCTTTCAAAAATTCAATGTTTCAAAATGAGGAGTAACTTGTGCTTCTCACAATTAAAAATTGGTGGTAACATTGTTACGAAGATCTGTATATTTCTGTTTTGGTTTCTCTCCCCTCACAAATCCATCAAATTTGTTGTTATATAGAATGAATAAGGCAGAAAAATATATGGAAACCGATATATTGGAAGGAAAACAAAAAAGACAATGTTTATAATAGTAGGCTCATAATTACCAACACTTTACTCTCTTTGCAAAGAGATTACACATAACTGAAAAATAGAAAATAAACCTAATATTTTTGTTCTTAAAATAAAAACAATTCAATAATATATCTTAAAGACTTAGTCTCCTAATTAATTATTCAGCAATATTCTAACTAAAGTTCCGTAATCAGGTCCGGTACAGTTGATAGATAATCTTAAAAGAAATTAATAGCCCACGATTGATAGAGGAATACTCTTGATGTAAACTAAAAAAAATAAAAAATTCTTAACTAAAAGTCCTAAGGCTTTTTTCCAACGCTATAAAACGAGAATATTTTAGTTTCAAGGTAAAGGTATAGGACCACTAAGTATATATATTTATAAATATCTAAATACAGGATTTAAAAAAATTAAAAAGGACACTAATAATCCATGTGAAAGATCTATACGATTTTAATTAAACAGAGCAATAGCATTAGAACAGTGGTTTGTCATTTATTGGAGTCAAGGTGCAAAATATCTGGATTTGGTTTGGGAACAGACAATCCTGGACTCAAACTTAATTAACTCCAGAAAACATTCATTTTGGAGTTTTCTACTGAGTAAAGATAAAGCACAAATCTGACGACAAGAATGCTAAGCTTCCATTCAGTACATATTCAGGTAAACCATATTTCCCTCATAATCATATGAACTAAGAATTAAAATTAGAATTCATAACCCCATCTGTGCTAAATTAAACAGCTGGAGAAAGAAAAGAAAAGAAAAGAGAGAGATTGAGAGATTTATTTAATATAATGTGACTTTGGCTAAGAAGGGAGGGATTTGAATATTATCTCTAAATTTTGGATTATTCGACCATCTGAATACAAAATTGTCTATATAGCGAATATAAAGGTTGAACCAAATAGTCACATCTGCTTAGCTTTTATTCTATGGACAGAGATTTCCTTTTGATTTTTATTTTTATTTTTATTTTATACTGTCTCCAGTTTTTGAGATGTGAAGGGGAAAAAAGAAGCTAATAATATCAAAATTAAATTTTCAAGATGCGTTGCTTCTTGTATGTTACTTTTGTAAATTGTCAAGCCAGCAGGAATATGTGCTGGCCCTGTTGCAGTACTGAAGCTCAAAACTAGAACATATTTAAAAAATAAATTCATGAATATCAATAAGCTCTCAGATAACAAGAAACTAATTCCTGAATGTTATGATCACTTCAGCACTGTTGTCTATACAAAAAAATTAATTTGCCAGCATGCTTCATACATTTGACTGTTATTTTAATTTATCATTCTTATAAGTGGAGGATAGTGGAAGATATTTAGGAAAGCACTGAACAAGAGCAAATAGAAGATGTTAGAATTGCCAAAGGGATTGGTAAATTTGCACGTTGCTTCCATGAAGTCAGCATCAATGGTTATTCTATTCAACATAGCTGACAAGGTACGCTCTAATGAGCAAAGCTCCAAAGTTAATTTTGTTGGGATTGAAGCATAGGAACTTTATAAAAGCCCTTCTCCCCCACCAATGCTTGGCATAGAAGCAGCCTAAATCTTTTAATATCTATCTTAAAAGTTAAAACTATTCCTTAGATATTTCCCTCTTCACAATGGCATTGAAATCAGCAATCTCAGTAACATTCTTCTGCTTAGTGTTGTTAGCACTAGCAAATGGTTCTAATGCTGGCAAAATTGCAATCTACTGGGGGCAGAATGGCAACGAGGGCACGCTGTGCGAGACTTGTGCCACAGGAAACTATGATTATGTGATCATAGCCTTTTTGCCAACTTTTGGCAATGGCCAAACTCCGATGATTAATCTAGCTGGTCATTGTGATCCATACAGTAATGGATGCACTGGTTTAAGCTCAGACATTGAGTCCTGCCAAGCCAAAGGCATAAAGGTATTGCTCTCTTTAGGAGGAGGTGCTGGAAGCTACTCAATTGCATCCACTCAGGATGCAAGCCAAGTAGCGACTTACCTTTGGAACAACTTCTTGGGGGGACACTCATCATCTCGCCCTCTTGGTCCTGCTGTTCTTGATGGCATTGACTTTGACATTGAAGGTGGATCAAACCAACACTGGGGTGATCTTGCCAGGTTCCTTAAAGGCTACCAAGGCAACAAACTGTACATATCAGCAGCTCCTCAGTGCCCATTTCCTGATGCTTGGATAGGAAATGCTCTCACAACAGGCCTTTTTGACTTTGTTTGGGTCCAATTCTACAACAACCCTCCTTGCCAATACACTTCTGGGGCAATCACCAACCTTGAAGATGCATGGAAGCAGTGGATCACAAGTATCCCTGCCAACAAGATATTCTTGGGGTTACCAGCTTCCCCACAGGCAGCAGGAAGTGGTTTCATTCCTGCAGCAGATCTCACTTCCAAGGTGCTTCCAGCCATTAAGGGCTCTGCAAAATATGGAGGTGTTATGCTGTGGTCCAGGTATTATGATGTTCAGAGTGGTTACAGTTCTTCCATTAAGAGCTATGTTTGAAATCCAATAATTCCTGTTACTCGTGAAATTTATAAGTATGGATGTCAATGAGATATTGACGTCTGGATGAAACTTTGTTTGTAAACTATTGTCTTGATGAAATATATAAACAGATTTTCTTAAATTTGGTCGAAGGACATATAACAGAAAACAACTCAATATATTGTCTTTTAAAAGACTAGGTTGAAAATCGAGTTAGATTTTCTATTTTAGTTGTAAAGTTGGTTAAATGTTGCTTATGTATTGGAAAGGAAGCTTTTTATATTACGCAATGTCCTACGCGCTATTTTTGTACCTTGTACGGTATTACACTATTTTAGTTCAGTCTTTGTACCTTGTTTCAATACAATTTTAAAGGCTTTGAGATTGAAAACCGAAAAAACAGAGTGAGAGAAAATCAATAAAAAAATTCCAAAACAAAAATGGCTTACAATAATAATTCTTTACCTCCGTCGATGGACAGTGAAAACAAGGACTTATCTCAAAGTGATCTTTATTACCAAACATCCCAACAATAGCTCAAACAAGGAATCATAAGGACCGAATGTCAAAGAGAACAAAATACTTGCTACTATACTAGAAAGACTACAAGATGTTGTATTTATCAAGATCCTGACTCTTTATATTGTAAAAGAGACTTGGGATAAGTTGATGGAGGAGCTTCTAGGAAGCAAAAGAACAAATAAAATATAAATTTTGAACTTAAAGAAGAGTATGAAGTATTGCAAATGAAATAAAGGGAAAATATCAAAGAATTTTTTAACAAACTTTCAAAGGTGGTTACACAAATCAAATTGATTGGTGAGGAGGTTAGTGTTCAAAGAGTTGTGAGAAAATTATGCTCTCTTCTAGAGAGGTTTGAATAAAGAATCGGCTTTCTAGAATAAAATAAAGACTTTTCTCAAATAACACTTACAAGCTCATTAATGTTTTGCAATATTGAACATAGAAGATCCTTAAGAATAAAAGATAATATTGAAGATAGTATTGTAGTACACACAAAAGGAAAATTCCAAAGCTATAGTAGTCATGGGAAAAAGCCATTTTGTTGGTAAAAAGAAAGCGACAAAAGAAGAGACTAGAAAAATAAGTTTTCACTTAAGTAAGTTGAACAACCATACTAAATTTTTTTGTTGGTTTAAACCAAGTGTTAAATGTAAGACCTACCATTAGCTTAGTCATGTGGAGAAGGTTTACAAAAATATAAAGCAAACTAATAAAGACAACAAGCCCAAGTAGGTTATAGATAGTGGGTGTATAAATTATATGATTCATAATGCTAACATAATTAAGGAGTTGAATCAGTCCTACTTCTCCAAAATCATCATTGGCAATGGAAAATGTGTCATCCTCTACTCCCATACTTAATAATACTAATAAAATAAACTTAGAGTGAATTGAAATTTGCAAACATATATTGACTAGTAAAAAATTTCATAAAATCTAGTCATATACGGTAATTGAAAACAAACATGCGTCCCTACTAGTACTCCAAAGACCAACTACTAATGTCATAAAATGTAAACCAAACTTAATTACAAAAAAAGCATCTTGATGTCACATGTCCTATTAGAGTGTAAACCAAAAAAAAAACAGTAAATAAGGAGCATTAACTTAATCCTCATGCTTCTGCCTAATGTCACCTACAATATGACATTCAACTTAAACACAAATAACACACAACAAAAGGAATGAGAAATGTACATCACTCAAACTCATGGTATGAGCAGACAGTAAGTAACACACACTCACACCGTTAACTACAACATATAGAAAATAAGCATAACACATACACACAATTAATACAAAAAATTAATACAAAATAAGCAAACACAATTAGTAGACAATAACAAGCAAGTATGCACATGAATGTTGACAATATACTTCTATAATTACTATATATGTTGTGTGGTACCAACTCTAATCCAGAAAGTAGGTTAGAGAATGCTAATCTCTCTGCCTTTGCAGTTAGATATGCCATGCTAGCATGATGTTCTTTGGTAGCACGTTAGGTACTACTCGGCTTGCATTGTCAAATCCAACATGTGGGATCGGTCATGGTCATTGGAATACTTTCGTACCGAGTAGCCCTAAGAGGTCTAGTGACCTTACCACTCGGGTTCATATCTACATTTCTTACACACGTTTTATTAAACGATACATGATGCAGTTCAATTAATTTATTATTTTCTCTTTTCGCAAATTGGGTTGAAGATGATCATTCTCGCCCCCTCTAGACCTATGTATCTCATCCATAATCGATCACAAATTAGTTTTCAACATTGGGTTGATGAGGACCATTCTCGTCTTTTATAGGCTAGGCGCCTCATCTCTCAACCTATCATGGATGAGTGAGTACCATTCTGCCCTTTCACAAGCTAAATTACTCACTAAATAAATGTCCCTATAGCCCATCCTCATACCTCATAAATTAGGTTACCCTTCGCATTTATCTTTAAAGGTCCATTGGGCTCATTCTTGTCTCTCACAAACTAGGTTGTCCCTTGCATTTATCCTTATTACTCATTACTCATTTTTATATCACATATCGTTATTCTCAATGTAATTTAAGCAATAACCACAACAGTTATTTCACACAAGCATATAGATTAACAGGTAAGCAATAAATTCAATAGGAACACCAAAAACTCATACAACACTAATAGGATAGCACAGGCGTGCTCCCATTAGCACAAGTGTGCACAATTAGTGTGACTTTGAACGGACGTGCACAGATTTTGTACAAGTTGTTTTTCTTAAGCATGGTTGTGCTCGATAGCCTGCTATCGAATTTTTCTGGATTTTTGCCCAAAATTTCGAATCTAAAAGAGAACTTGTGGTTTTTTTACGTTTTGCATACACAACCAATTGAACACTAGGGGTTCCACAAACAAACAATATAAATAAGAAACTATAATCTTAGGGAGCTCAACCCATTTAGGGAACACGAAGCACAAACAGTTAATAAAATTGATTATATGATTATCAATACTCTTAATAAAAGGAAAGGTCTTGATCTAGGGAGTTCAACCTCCCCTTCAGATAACCTAAGGCACACAACTTTGGGCTAGGGAAAAACCTTAATCCATGACCCCACAAGATTAGGAGCCTTGTACTTTATTAAATCACCCTAGACAGATAAAATGATAGACACAATAAACCATAAACAAACAATAAGAAAACAACTAAACGTTCTGCTAACTAACAGATGCAATCAAACACAATCATTTCAAATACAGGCATTAAGCAAAAATATGAGTAAACACTCTGTCAGTTGATAGGGATAGTCAAAACATAAACACTAAGCAAGGTCTAAGGTCAACCCCTCTACCCATAGTCATACTCATACCCATGAATGAGATTTCTAACTCCCCTTAGCTAGAGTAGAGTAAACGTAGAAAACACGTTTCTTAGGATCGTTCTTCTTGTTCTTTGGGGTTTCTTCTAAAAGTTCTCCTTCTAGACTTGAAATCAGGTGTTTAGGAAAACTAACTTAGCAACAAAAGTTTTTCTAGTTCTTTGCAACTCCCACTAACAACCCATGTGAACCTCAAACAAAAGGTCTCACCTCTCTTGAGGAAGCTCTATAGGATGAAAAAGATTTAAACTATCTCAATTCAATGTTTTGCATTAATCACAACTTGTTTAGATATTCTCTTGCCTTCTTTTGCTTTGTATCCAACTCCTTATATAGAATAAGGAGACGGTGCATGAGCTCATATTGGTTGAAGTGAGACTTAAGCTATCTCACTCTTTTATATAGGAAAAGGAGGTAAGGCACGAGCTTATGTCGTTTCATGTGGGACTTAAGCTCTTACCATATTTAAATAGCATATTTTTCTTAATTTAATTAATTAAAACTCAATTTAAAACCCAACTTATAGTTCTTTCAAAATATTATATATTTAATTATAAAAAAATTAAACCACTTATTAATAATAGTTAATAAAATACAATATTTACAATCAATACTAAAATAGAATAAAAACTAAGGTGTTATAGAGAGAGTGTGAATGTCAAAGTAAAAGGACTTCTTGTTGTAGAAATTTCATTAGGTAACTTATTTTAGATATTTTGAGTGTAGGAAAATGTTAGAAAGAAATTATTCCTTGTGTTTTAGATATGAGATGCACTATATTTAACCCTTCCAAGTGTGAATTAATGGCTATTAAAATGAGAGATAAAAGTTTTTTAGTAGAATGGAAGAAAATAGCCATGCATGTTTTAAAGGAAGTTAAGGATTTTGAAAAAATGTCACTTGACGATGTATTTTAGACTTAGGTGTGATTCAAATGGTCCACAATAGAAATTATTGAGTAGAGGTTGGCCATCTCTGGTTAGAACAAACTTAAGAAGAATGAGAACAAGGTTTTAAAATTTTTGGGATTTACATGAAATCCTTTTTTGTGGGTCATCAACAATCATGGTCATTACTTTAGCCAATGGAGGAAGTAAAACTTTTGATTAGCAAAACTATGTTAAGATTATCAAACTCCTTTTAATTCAAAAATAAGTTTCATAGAATAGAATAATTTTGGTAATGTTGTTGCAACTTTCATAACTTATCTAGCATCTGAAGCTAAGACCCTTTGAGATGGAAAATGGATTAAGGCATATGCAAGCCTTATTATTTTGCATTATAATCAATGTTAAGCTTATGGATATTTCCTCACAAATCCTCATCTACTTTAAGGTGATCCATTAAATACGTGAGATTGATAATTGAGATTAAAGCTTGGAGTATTAAAGAAGAATCTCAAGAAATAGTTTTGAAAATTAAGATTTCTTCACCTGTCGTAATAAAACATTTTAATGTCTCTTCAATTTTCTTCTTTATTTATAAAGTTGGTTAAAGTTTACTTATGTTCTAAAAAAGCTAGTTGTAGTTGAAGGCTAATGATATTTAGTTTTGTAGCTTAGTCATGAGTGTTGTTTGCTCTGTCTAATGAGGAACTTCATAATTTTTCTATTTAAATTTCTATTGTAACATTTCATTAGCTTGAAAAACTTAGTGCATAACTTAAATATATCCAATAAATTTTTGCTCTATGTTTGAGGTTATTGGTTTCTAATTACAACTTTTTATATTACACATCATCTTACAATCTTACTACACCATCTTATAATCTTCCTTACAATCCTATAGGCTATTTGTGTAAGGTCCTACACTATTTCACTTCAATCTTATACCTTGTTTTAATATGATTTTACAATAGAAATCTCCTTGTCGTAGTGATCGTGGATACCTAATTTCAATTTCAAAGTATTAAATATGACTTTCTTCCTTATGTTTTGCTTATAACTTTTATCATTATCTTTCTTAAGTAGGACTACCTTCATATTTCACTTAAGCTTCTCTTTCAAACATGGTACCATTTTCTAGGCATCCATCAACTCATATCTAATTTTCTTAATCTTCTTAAACTTCTCCTTCATTGCATTTATTCATTTTTTTCCGCTTGTATCTTTCTCATATCCTATAGGCTCCATGATAGCAACATTGTATTTTTCGTAGATATTACACTACAAGATTTTTTTTATTTTTCTACTAATTTTAACTACCATTTAAATTAGTAGCTAAATCCTAACTAATTAACTATTAATTAACTAGAATATTATTTTTCCTAGCTAAATTTAAGTTATATTCATTTATACTTCTTATTACTACAAATTAGCTAGAAAGTAACTACAAATTTTAAAAATTTACTACAAATTAACTAAGATTATTTTCTTAATTAATTTGCTACTTATTTCATGCTACCACCAATATTATAGTAATTTTGTAACTAATTATTTTTACAAATTAGCTACAAAATAACTATTGATTTTAAAATTAGCTACAAAATTATTTTGTAGCAAATTTTAAATTTTCTAGTAGTGTTAAAAGGTCATCTTTAATTCCCCTGGCATGTTCTTCATTCACATATTTATTTTCTTCTTACACATCAAGTTTCTTTTAAATGTGTGCATTTTATGATCTTCGTTTAATTCTAATTCTTTTCTTTGTCTTCAATTGTAGTTTGCTTCTTATGCAAATATAAAGAAATAATCATTCATTTCATTTGAACTTTGAACACTTCTATGTTATTTAGATCTTTAATCACACAATTTTTATATTCAAGCAACATCTTTTAGCTTTGTTCCAACAACTGAGCAACTTAAAATATTTTAATTAATTTTGTAAACATATAAATTACTATAGATTAATTTCATATATGATTGGCTGTCAATTATAACAATTCCTTTTACTTCAATATGTTCTCTATTTCTAATTTTGACTTTGGAAATAGTAGTTTTGTCGATCTATTTGAAGAGATCTCAATCATAAGTCACAATTTGGGCAATTGTTATCAATAAGTCAAACATTTATGAAGTTGTTAGTTGCAAAGCATGCATTGTAAATAGTTGTTCATCTTCTATTTGATCATCGGCAACTTTAACATTTTCTTATTGTTGATGAGATCTATATATTTTCTTCATGTGTTATAGTTTGTGACACTTGTAACATCTTACATTAAGCAAAGAGAAAGTCTCAATGATCCTTACCTAGAAGTTGTACCTTATTTACACTTTTTTAACAACCTGTCAACATAACTATTGATATTGTTTATCTCTTTCATTCTTTGCATCTCAAATTCTTTAACCAAGTTAAGCATTAGAATAACCCTTTTTTTCATTGCCTCTTCTATACTTTGTTTGTGATAAGAGTGCTAGCAAAACATTGACCATTCTCACACACTTTTTACTATTAGTTAAAATTTATTAGAAATTCCAAAATTATGAGTATGACTCATTAAATAAGAAGTAAAACCTACAAAGATTTGTGATTTCCAATAAATTTCAATCAACAAAGAGAATGTGTTAAAAAAAATATGTTAGAAAGTGTGTTGCAATATTTCTCTTGAGATAATCCCAAATTTTCTTAACATACTTGAAATTCATAATTCTTGCCAATATAATTTTTTATCTTGCTAAACAAAAACATGTTTTCCCTCTAAGCTTTCTTATCTTCCACTATTTGTGATTCCTCAACTAAGCCATTGTAGGATTTTTAGGTAACTAATAAACTTTATAGTCTTATTATATATCATTCCAAAGATTCAATGTTTCAAGATGAGTAGCATCTTTGCAACTCATAACTCATATTCCTCACCATTAAAAATTGGTGACATTTTTATGAATGATGTGTTTATTTTCATTTTGGTTTTTCTCAACTCACGTATCGCTTAATATAAAAGCTCATTCTAATATCAATTTGTTGCCATTGGAAAGGAATAAAACATGAGAGGAGTGCTAGCAATATACACTTTAAACATGCCTTCGAATACATTCTTTATTATTTGTTAAAATTTATTGTAATTTACAAAATTACAAGAGAGAATGATTAAATTAGACATAGAAGTAACAAAATTGTGATTTTCAATAAATTTCAACCAATAAGAGATAATGTATTAAAGAGTGTGTTGTTATCATTTCTCAAAATAGAAAAACAATATGAAAAATAATGTTAGAAGGCAAAAAAAAAAATAGAAGGACAATGTTTCTTTAACAAACTCATAAGTCAAACACTCTAGTGATTTGTTTTTAACTATGTTATAAGTGCAAAATATCTATTAATTTTATCGATGACTAATATTCATTAGAGAACCTAACTTACCACCTTCAATGAAATCTTTCATCTAAATCATGTTTTCTCCATCCACAAAACTTGAAAGGCCATGCTTAAATATTTCGAGCATGGTTCACTCATATTAACCCAATGTGAGTAATTTTAATGTCCTTTATCCATAACTTAAAAATAAATGAAAAATATTAAAAAATAAACTCCTTAATATTATTTTCCTTAAATAGAATAATATAAAATAACTCAATAATATCTCTTAAAGACTTGGTCTCTTAACTAATTATTTAGTAACGTGGAACTCAAATACTAAGGTATGTTTCAACATTATTTTTCAATATTTTAATTTTAAGGTAAAGGTCAAATTATGTTATATGTTAGGACAACTACGTGTAATTATTTATAAATAGGACTAAATATATTTTTGATATTGGTATTGTAATATATATTTCTTTTGGATTTGGTCCGTATAATTTTTTTTAAAATAGTCTTTGTAATTTTTGTTTGTTTTAGTTCTTGTAATACACTAATTTTGTTATTTTTGTACTTATAATACGTGAATAATTTAATTTTAGTTTTTTTTTTCAAATGAATTATCTCAAAATAAATAAAATATGTGTGGCCTAAAATAAAAAAAAATAGATAACTACAAAGACTAAAACAAAATAAGAAAGAATAAAATAAAATAAATAAATTTTACAAGGATTATTTAAAAAAATATTTTTATAAAGACCAAAACTAAAAATGTGATATATTATAAGGACAAAAAAATATATTTGAGCCTTATAAATATTCTAATTTATACATTATTTAAAAAATAAAAAGGAAAAAAAAAAAACAATCCATGTGAAAGGTCTATATGATTTTAAATAAAGAACGATATTAGAACAGTGATTTGTCATTTATTGGAGTCAAGATAAAATATCAGGATTTGGTTTGGCAACAGATAATCCTTGTACTCAAACTCAACTCCTGAGTCCTGAAAACACACATACAACGACAAGAATGCTAACTCCTCGTTTGTCATTTTGGATTTTCTACTGAGTAAAGAAAAACACAAATATGACAAGAAGAATGCTAAGCTTCCATCCAGTGCATATTCAGGTAAACCATATTTCCCTCATAATCATATAAACTGAGAATAAACATTAGAATTCATAAACCCTATTGTGCTAAATTAAACAGAAAGGGAAGGGAAAGAAAAGAAAAGAGAGAGATATTATTTAATATAACGTCACCTTGGCTAAAGGAAGGATTTGAATAGTATCTCTAATTTTTGGAATTATTCGACCATCTGAATACAAAATTTTCTATCTATACAGCCAATATAGAGGTTGAACAAAGTAGTCACATCTGCTTAGCTTTTATTCTGTGGAAATACATTTTAATCGAAAGTTATTGTCCTTCTTATATTTAATTTTATTCTATACTGTCTCCAGTTTGAGATGTGAAGGGTAATCAAAGAAGCTAATAATATCAAAATTAAACTTCCCACATGAGTTTCTACTTGTATGTTAATGTTACTCTTGTCAGTTGTGAAGCCAACAGGAATATGAGCTGGCCCTGTTGCCAATGCAGAAGCTCAAAACCAACAACTATTAGAAGAAGAAAAAATAAGTTATGCACTGTATAAAATAGTTTTATGTTGTTATTGAATCATATACTAATGCGACATATACTATATGTACATAATTATTTAGCTCATAAACAAGTTCATAAATACCAATAATGTACATAATTATTTAGCTCATAAACAAGTTCATAAATACCAATAAGCTCTCATATAACAAGTAACTTATTCCTAAATGTTATGATCAGTTCACACTGATGCCTAATAAAAAAAATATGAATTTGCCAGCATGCTTCATAAAATTGAAGGGAAGCACTGAACAAGAGCAAATAGAAGATGTTAGAATAGCCAAGAGATTGGGAAATTTGCACGTTGCTTCCATGAAGCCAGCATCAATGATTATTATATTAAACATGACTGACAAGGCACGGTCTAATGAGCAAAGCTACGAAGTTAATTTTGATGGGATTGAAACATGAACTGTATAAAAGCCATTCTCCTCCATAAGTGCTTGGCATCATAGAAGCAACCTAGATCTTTAACTATCTTAAAACATTTCCTTAGATATTTCCCTCTTCACAATGGCACTGAAATCAGCAATCTCAGTCTCACTCATGTGCATAGTCTTGTTAGCACTGGCAAATGGTTCTTATGCTGGAGAAATTGTTGTCTACTGGGGTCAGAATGGCAATGAGGGCACGCTGGGTGAGGCATGTGCCACAGGGAACTATAACTATGTGATCATAGCCTTTTTGCCAACCTTTGGCAAAGGCCAAACTCCCATGATTAATCTGGCTGGTCACTGTGAGCCAAATAGTGATGGTTGCATTGGCTTAAGCTCAGACATTAAATCATGTCAAGCCAAAGGCATCAAGGTATTGCTCTCTTTAAGAGGAGATGTTGGAAGCCACTCAATTGATGCAAGTGAAGTAGCCACTTACCTTTGGAACAACTTCTTGGGGGGAAACTCATCAACTCGCCCTCTTGGTCCTGCTGTCCTTGATGGCATTGATTTTGACATTGAAGGTGGATCAAACAAACACTGGGGTGATCTTGCTAGATTTCTTAAAGGGTATGGCATGGCCAAACAAAGCAAGCAGCAAATATACATAACAGCAGCACCTCAGTGCCCATTTCCTGATGCTTGGATAGGAAATGCTCTCACAACAGGGCTTTTTGACTTTGTTTGGGTCCAATTCTACAACAACCCTCCTTGCCAATACAATTCTGGGGCAATTACCAACCTTGAAAATGCATGGAAGCAATGGATCACAAGTATCCCTGCCAACAAGATATTCTTGGGGTTACCTGCTTCCCCACAGGCAGCAGGAAGTGGCTTCATTCCTTCTTCTGATCTTATTTCCAATGTGCTTCCAGCCATTAAGGGTTCTTCCAAATATGGAGGTGTTATGCTGTGGTCCAGGTACTATGATGTTCAGAGTGGTTACAGTTCTTCTATTAAGAGCTATGTTTGAAATCCAATAATTCCTGTTACTCACCATTTTATATGTACGGGTTTTTATTTGTATCCTATTATGTCTTGATAAAATATATAAACAGATTTTCTTATATCCGGTTGTCATGTTTCTGACTATCCTTGCCCTACCATCAGATGCAAAAAGGGTTCCTGTTTCTTACCGAGAACTTTAACTAGCAACTGGCCATTAACAATAAACTCACACGAAGATAAATCTTTTGAATAAGAAACAGTAAGAAAAATGTTTTAATAATTATATGCCGAAAGTGTAGTATTAAAACTGGTAGTTAACAAGAGGTCCTGTATGAAATTTCCATTCATTCATCATAAGTCAAAATAGCAAATCTGACTAGAAAAGTTTCATGTGTGAAATGGTGACTGCATTGATCAATATAGAAGAAAATGAGATACCTGTACCCTATTTTATTAACAAACTAAATGTTCTTTAAATTTTGACATAAATTGCTTATAACTATTCAGGTGCTCTTTTAAAAATATTATTGAAATTTAATTTAGAGACAGAGATAAAAAGAAAAATAGATGGTAAGGGATAATTGATTAAAAAATTAATTATATAAATAAAATAGAAAAGAGAAATTTGAAATAGTTGAGAAGAGAGAAAACATTAGAAGAAAAATGTTAGTAACACACTTGATAAAAAATTTTTAGGAAAAAATTTCATTGTTTTTAACATTTATAATGTAAAATTTATTTTTATTCTTTGAGTTTAACGTAATACAAGCCCACAAGTAAAAAAAAAGGAGACAACGTAACAAAAGATATTTTCGGCCCCAATAAAAGAAGCTCATAGAAGACTATCATGGTCGTACTCCACTCAATACTTCCATGTCTATTCTAGAATTGACCAACACGATTGTGCCCCATTCCAAAGACGTTTAGTAGAGTTGTGTTCCACCAAGCACGCCCATGCATAAGTACAAAAGTCATTCAACATGATCATGTTTCCTTTCAGCACACCTATGCACAAACACGAAGAGGGCAATGCAATTGTGCTCTCTTGTAGCATGCTCGTACAGGCACATTAAAGAGGCTTGCTTTGCCTAGCATAAAAGGGAGCAGCTGTTGAATAGAAGGTATCAACCGACATTCCACAGCTATAATCTTTCACTATGTTCTCTCTTCTTTTAAGTCTTTAGAGCTTCTTGAGTACTTATGGTCATTTAGCTAGGCTAACGGTGCAACATAAAGAAGAGGAACAAAACTTTGAATCCTTACGAGTTTTCCTCTCTTTATCTCTTTGTGTTTCCTAGTTTGTTATATTTCTCTCTTAAAAATGAGTAGTTAAACTCCTTTTAAAGGTTATCGTATAATTTATTTTTGAAACCCTCAATTTTATTTTTCGAATTCAATTTTCTATTTCTCTTCCACTCTCTGATTAAATTATTTTATTATTTCAATATGATTGTAAAGCAATGATAACCTTTTACAAGTTTAAATCAACTAATTAGTGGTGATAATACCATAATTAGTTGATGGACTATAAAACAATTGGATTTAGAGAAATTGCATAACCAACCATTTTCTCCTAATTTGGTTAATTACTAATCCCTCTCTATATTCTCAATACTTACTTGTTACTACAGAGATAGAATATATTTATCCTTAAATAATTGTGTATTTTGTTTACCCATTTTTTTTTCTGAAAGTTCTCTTTCCTTGAAGCCTATTTATTCTCCTGCATTTTCTCTTCATATTGATTTTTCACAAATTTTGCCATCGTCATTCCTCAGTTTCTCTCACTAATATTTTTCTTCTTAAGCATTCCTACTTCGTCGAGGACAAGTTATTGACTTGACAAAAACAAAGGCAAGTAGTTCTGAAACTTACTTTTCAAAGGTTACTTTCCAAAACTTACTTTATGGAACAAGTATAAATTTTTTAAAAAACAATTTCAACCGAATACAAATAAGTCACACACAATGAAAATTAAAATACAACGGAAGGTCGTATCTTCGGATAAAGCAATTGCTGCAACTATGGAGGAATATGCAACTCACAGTATCTTTTAACACAATATTAAATATAGGTTTGATGTAATAAACACATCATATTGTTAGATAATACAATATTAAAAAATAATAAAAATGATATAAATTCATGATTTAAAGAATAATGAATATGAAGTATAAAACTAAGGTTTAAAGTGTCATGAAGAAGATTGAGTATAATTAGGGTTAAAAATAATGAGGATGGAGGTGCAAAAATAAAGTTTAAATAATAATAAAAATGGATGTAAAATTATAGTTTTATTATTTTATACAAAAAAAAATATTTCTTATAATAATAAATATAAAAAAAAAAAGAGATATACTCAGTAAAAGTGAAATGTAAATAGCAAAAGCTTATTCTTTTGTACATACAATAATTAACTTTCACTGGAGACAATTGTAACACGCTAGGGGGAGATTAATGTAACTTTATGATTTATTACCTAAAAATTTAAGTCTTAAAAAACCTCAAAACTCTTTCGTAAATAAAACATAACATCTTTAACATATGAATATAGGTACCTTACGATTCTCAATAATAAGCTATAAAAATACAAAGAATTGGATCCTTAAATAGGAGATCACTAACTTCATCCTACTAAGAAGGTTCTAATAAGAAACATCAATTAAGAAATAAATACATAAACACATATTTTTCTCACTCTTCTTTTTCTCACTCTTCTTGCAAAACATGCTTACTTTAAAAAAAAATAGAATAAACTAATGAGACAAACTCTTAGTGAGTCTTTAGGGACACAACATAGCATACATTTCATACATAAAAGTCATATAAACATTGCATAGTTAACATCTTATTCATCCTACATAATCATGATATACATATATATATATATATACATATATATATATATATATGTATATATATATATTAGTTCATATATCATTCCTAGAAATAGGCATATAATCATTTTCATAAGCATAGTGTGACATTCTTAATTATATCTTATTTTATTTTTGTCTTCATAGTTAATTTGAGTTCATAATTATCAAGAGTATCATCTCTCTTGTTCTTTGTCATATCTTATCCTTCTTGTGTAACAATCCAAATAATTTAAATGTTAAATTAAAATAAAAGCTTAATTGTACTTTTAGTCTAAAATTAATTTAAATGTTAAATTAAAATAAAAGCTTAATTGTATTTTTAGTCTATAATTTATGAAATATGTGATTATAGTCCTCCATAGTTTCAATTGCTCAAATTAAATCCTGTTAGGTGACTGATGAGTCGTATTTTATACACCTCACAAGGGCTTAAGATGGGTGTTGTTAAGAATGTTTAATGATTAAAAGTGTTGTCTTAATCGAGATTTGGATTATGGGCCTAAAAATAGGAGAAATGCAAATACGTGCTAAAATGATGTTTTTAACTAACAAAAAGCTAAGACTTGTTTTGCAGGCCCAACAAGCCATCTTGGCCCCAAGTCATCTCAGCCAGTCTAGCGCTCCCCGGTCAAGCCGACATCAATGGCAGAAATCTTGCCTAAAATCACTCCAAAGAATAATGCAGATATGATTTGCTAAAATACGATATGATTTGCCAAGATACGGATATGATTTGCTAAGATGCGAGATATGATTTGCCGAGATGCAGATATGATTTGCTAAGATACAGATATGATTTGCTAAGATGCAGATATGATTTGCTAAGATAAAGAAATCTGTAATACATAAATGATTTGTCAATCTGTAATTCGGGTAATTAGGAATGCAGATATGATTCTGCTAGAAATTATGAAATTGGGAAACTCCTAAGATTTAGGAGATTGTAATCTGTAATTCGAATTAGAATCTTTAGGATTTGAATTTCTTTTTATTAGGATTAGATTTAGATTTATCCAGCTTTTGTATAAATAAGCACATCAGGCCACGTCTTCAAGTGTGGAATTTTTCAGCAGAATCTAGAGCTAGCACCATCAAAGAATCGACACTCAAAGCTAGTACGGTGGAACACGAAACTTCAGATCGGTGTCTCTCTCGATCGAGGAGAGGTACAGACCAGGGATTTGGGAAGCTGGAAGCTTTCGGAGGTGATCGCCGATATAGCCGACGCACCATTGGGCGGAAACCTCAACGTCGGCCATCATCTGGTGCACCACCGCCGTCCTCCCATTGGCGATCGTCGTGGAAGGCGAATTATCTACAAACTCTGAATTTCTCACCTTGTATTCGATTTGGTTTTCAATCACATAACTAGTTTGCAATTCTGTTTCTTAATTATATTTCCTGCACTTTAATCTGCTTGTAACTTTGCCGTGACACATTGTTAGGGTAGACTACGTTAGACTAGGGCCGATCGGAACTGGTTTAATAATCTTATTAGGTAGAGAACCTAAAATCAACCAAGTGCATACTCCCTGTCAACTGATGAAGTAGCGATTGTGTAAATCCTCGGTATGACAATGGACAAATGTTCGGCAATCGTCGTAAGAATCTAAGGTTGATTCGGAATATAATTCTAAGTAAGAATAGTAAATTGTTATGTTTTGATTGCCGAATTGATACAGTAGTTAGCATACATTAGTTTAGTATAGTTTAGTTTACTTTCTGCACTTAGTTTATTTTCTGCACTTAAAACTCAAACCCCCCCTATTTACTGCTTTTCTAGAGTCTGAGACTGAGTTAGTTCGACCCCGTTGCGTCTGTCTAAGCCGACTGGCAATAAGTCAACATTTCACAACACTTAGCGTTTCTGTAACACTCTTATTTTTACACTTAGCACAATTTGAACACACTATGTCCTTGAGAGAATCGACCTAGGTTAGCTATACTATAGTTAGCTTTAGTAATTATTTAAGGCGTGTAAGACGACTAAAAACCAGCTTTTCAGTGACATGATATTAAAAATGATGTAGCATGTTGACATTAGACTGAAAAATTATCTTTAGAAATTAAAAGAAGTTTTCAAGGTGGGATTTGAACTTATTACCCTATGTATTAATAACATGGATAAAAATCAATAGACCAATTAACTTACTTAGTGTATGTTTGTAATATATATTTATATATAATTTAAATGTATGGAGAACAAGAAATATACATATATTATTACTATTAAATAAACAATAATAATATCTTATTTCAATAACCAAAATATTGAAAGAAAAAAAATAACAAAATTCTATAATAAAATTTGGTTTAAATATGTTTTTAATCTCTTAAATTTATGTCATTTTTTAATTTGGTCCTCCAAATTTAAATTTTCATTTTTTAGTTCTCTAATTTTAAAAATTGTTGATTTTAGTCCTCAACATAGACATCGTTAAAGGCTTTTCTTACATGACAAACAACGTTTAACTAAGCAAATGTCACATAATGGCACATATTTTCACTTAATAATATTTGCTGAGTTAGACATCTTTTGTCATGTCTTTAATGACATATATGCCAAGGACTAAAACCAGCAATTTTTAAAATTGAGGGATTAAAAAACAAAAATCTTAATTGAGAAAACCAAATTAAAAAATGACTTAAATTTGAGGGACTAAAAACATATTTAAATAAAAAAATTATAATATGAATAAGTTATAATTAAGATATATAGTATTATAAAAGTATGTTTTTATTAGTTTTATAATATTACATTATTTATTTGAGTAATATTTGTATACATATACAAATTAAGTAATTGATGCTTATTTAAGGTTTTAAAGTATCAAATGGTGAGAAACCCTATCTAAGCAAAAAAAAATTCAAATTTGAGTCACATCATCTCTAATATTCATGTTACCAAACACTCAAATTAAGTTCAAATTCATCAATTTTGAAAGTATAAGGATTTAATTTGGACAATTGAAACCATGAGATCAACTAAAATCACTCATTAAATAAATTATAGAAACCAAAAACACAATTAAGCCTAAAATAAATATAGTTATTAAAATACACTCTAAAGCCTAATAGGGAAATAAGATAGCTGAGTTTACTTAACATAGAAGATGAAGTTACACAGTCACACACAAATTAATTACAAATATAGATACAAGTCAGACACTATGATACTCTACAAAATCTCCTTCACATATTCCTCTATGACATCTCACTTGTTCTTGAAATGGCCCAACTTACTTTGTCTCAAAAAGTCACAAAACTCTTTTAAGTTTTTTACATTTTGTCCTTTGTGGTTCTTTATATTAATCAAAATAAATTATAAATATGTTTTCACCACTACCAAAGTTGAAAACCAAATCTTTCAATCATGTGCCACATCTACCTTTTTTTGTTGCTAGATTAGATGTCTGACCTAGAATTTATCTTCTTATGAGTTTTCATGTATTTGTTTACCCAATATATATACATTAAGTAAAAATACTTCATTTTCTTCGAAGCAACTTGCACATGCTTTTGCATTCACTTCAACAATTTGTCGCAAAAATTCTCTAGTAACTATCATCTTTGATAAAGGTATCCGTCCACATGTCACTTAACTTCAAATTCACTTTTAATCAAAATTATTTCCATAAAATCAATATAATCTTAAATTAATTTTGAAAATGCTTAGCCTCACCAATTCTCTATAAAAAAAATACCATAAAAGACCCATGTTTCTTGGAAAAGCATATGAATAACCACAAATCTACATATTCATAATTATTGGGAAGTCTCACATGGCCTGTGTTAATCATTAGGGTGCAATTTATATTCTTGTTAGACAACTTTACTTATGCCTAATTGGTTTAAAGTTGAAATCTAACATTTATTAGAATCTATAACTCATCTTAGTTAATCGTCTATTCTAGAAGGCATCTTAGTTATTCTATATTCTAGCAAGAAAATAAGTTATAATAAAGGTCATTCACATTCTAAATTGGTTATAATAAAAATTGATTTAGAAAGTGACATAAGTTAAAATAAAACCAATCTAAAAAATGTAGTTTAATTTAGATTTAAAATTTTAAAAAGGTATCTACATTTTAAATTGGTAGCTAAAAAATTAATTTAAAAACATTTTTTAAACTAATTGCTCATGTAATTAATATTCTTAAGATTTAGTCATCATTTCTCCTATCAAAATACTAGATTTACCTATGTTATGAGTAGCACAAGGTCAACCTAGTTCATATCTCTCAAGGACACGTGATTCTAATGCTTTCTAGTGGAAAAGGCTGAAAAGGTGTAGAACCAGGACTGTAGGATGTGGACGCGGTAACGTAAAAGTAAACTGGGGGGGATTTGGCAATTGAAAAGTAAAGTGCTGAAAGTAAATTTGCGGGAAGTAAACTAATGGCTACAAAAGTAAAGGTAAGCTACGATTACTACTACAACTAACATAATAATTAACAGGACAAATAGTTATTGTACCGATTCCATAGTTATCAAGGAGAGGGTTCTGGGTTCTAGCTCCTATTATACAAGCAACTCCTCACCAACCCAATTTCCTAGGACAATCGCTCAACATTCGTCCATTGACTACTGAGGACTTACATGATCGTTGCCTCAAGTTTTGCTCCTATTTAGGGGCTGATGTATGTTCTCTATCAATTACCTATAGTATTGTTAGAGTGGTTCCTATCGACCCCTAAACTAACGTGCTCTATTCCTACCTTGCACTCTCATGACCAAGCAAGAACAAATTAAGCTAAGTAGAAATTACACTCATAACAGTAAAGGAAAACAAATTCATTCATTGATTAACAATGTACTAATACATGCAATGGATATAGGGAAAGGATGGTCTCAGCTTCCCACGACGATCGCCAGTGGTAGCTATAGTGTTCAACCAAAGGAGAACAAAAAACATGATAGGCGGTACCCTCTAGAGCATGCCGTGAGAACAGACGAATTTGTCCCTCCTGATCAATCTATCTCTAGCAACTTTGCTCAGCTCGAATTCTACCCTATGCTCACTCGACCAACTAGGTGTCACTGAAGCACCGTTGAACAAAGAGGAGTGAAGTGGGTAATGGATGTACGCGTGTGTTTTGCATGCTATCAATAGGCCTTGATTGCTAACCTATGAATGAGTTACACGTCTTTATTTATACACGTATAGCCTAACAACTTCTTAACAAAAATAATTGAAACAACTATCTTATAGTAGCAGAATTAACAGATTGAACTAACTAACGGTTTTCTTAAATGACATGTGCTGGAATTGCCAGAGTGGATTCAGTCTTCGCTTGTCGAGACAAATCTGGACGAATGGGAGTTGACACATGAAGTCGGCCTCACAGGAATTAGCATCCGACTAGTATGCGGACACGGAGTCGGCCTACAGAGTCGACATTTGACTGTTGGTGATAGAGTCGGAATTGTGGAGTCAGCTTGGTCCGGCCGGGGCGCTTCCAGCCTCAGCCGGGACGGAATCGGTTGGCTGAAGTCGATAGGCTGGAGTTGGCATGCGAAACCTCCATGTAGAGTCGGCAATTGGAATGGAGTCGACTAGGAGAGAAACTTGCCTTGGCCAGGACGACTCGAACTCAATCTCGGCTTTAGCTGGCCAAGACACCTTCGGTTAGTCGAGATGCATTCTGTCTCGGTTTCGGTCTTAACTGGGACAGTTCGAGACTCTAGTTGACCTACAAAATGAGATTATTCTTTTTGTTAGCTAAAATCGGCAACTTAGCTTAGATTTATATTTTCCTTAGTTTAACCTTGGAAATCTAAATCTTAGCCAATACATAATTTTTAACTACAAATTAGAATCTTTTTTACCCATCTTAAAATCTTATTAGGGGACTAAAATAGGAGTTATCAGTAATTCATCTAAAAAATATTTTCTTGATCGATCTTTTAATTTAAAATATTCATCTTAATATTATAAAATATTATTGCGTTACTTACTACGTCAATTTTCTAGAATTCAATAAGATTGTAGATATAAAAAATGTTTTTTAAGTAATATCAAACCCCTGTTTAAGTAATTAAAAACCACCACTTGAATGGTGAATTGGCATTATTATTCTGATATTTTACAAATTAGCCATCATTGAAAGTTTTGACCATGCATATCTATAGCAGGACTTTGAAAAACCTGTTCAGACCTTGTTGGAAAATTTACATTTGGTAATCATCTTCGTTTCTCTTTAAGTTGTATGGTGTTGAATAAAAGTCAAGGCATGCGATATTTATACATGAATAATGATATATTCTTCCATTACATCTTTTTATTAATTTTTAAATAATTTTTCAAATAAATATTAAATAAAAATGAATGTATTTATTATATTAAAAACATAAAATATGTTTGATTTTTCTTCATTTACTAAATAAGAAGTTTTGAAAATATATCAAAAATTTTAATTAGTTTTTTTTCATAGATTAATACTATTCACCAATAATAGATATAAAATTATAATATGTATATAAATAATAAATATTTGACTCAAATAGGAAATTTGTATTAGAAAAAGTAAATAATATCAATTATTAATAAGAAAATTAATTGTTGATATTACGTAAAATTGTATAATAAAATATGAATGTATTATAATATTAGGAGGAGTTAAATCTAAATAACAATATTACTTTTTTTACATGTTATAGTTTCTTTGGAATGGATGTTAATTTTAAGTTTAAAATCTTTTAAAAAGTAAAATCAATTTTTAGTTTTATGATTTAAATTCTAATTTTTTTATAGTTTTTCATTTTCAAATTTTAATAATAAATTTTAAATCTAAACAATACATATCACTCACTACTTACATTTTTAGATTTGTTTGGTAGTAACTATGATTAACTAGCAACAATGGTGATGAGAGAATCAACAAGAGAAATAGAAGCTTCAATGATTGTGGTGTCAAAAATTACGAATAGCAGTGATTTTTCTTAGTGGTGCTGATAACCAATTGTGTTTGTGATAAAAGAAATAAAGAAAAAGATAATGATAATTGTAGTAGCAGTTTAGTAACGTGTAAGTATTTTTTATAAATTAAAAGAAATATAATTATTAAGATAAAATATGTTTTTCGTCCCTAAAAAAATTATTAGAATTCAATTTTTGTCCTTCCAAAAAATTTCATTTTGTTTTGCCCTCAAATTATAAATGTGTTATCTTTTGTCTACGTGTCTAACTCTGTTAATTTAATGTTGATATGGCTAATTAACAAACTTTCATATCAACATTGTTGTATACTTGAGTTTTTGGGTGATGTGACATCCACGTAACTACCATGTGGTAAATAATTTTTTTTCATTCTTATAGAATTTTTAAAATATGATTTTAGTCTTTATAAAATTTAAAGTTTGGTTTTAGTTCTCATAAAATTTAAAATTTAATTTTTAATTCAAAATTTTATTTATTAGCATTTTCATATCGCAATAACATCACACAATATCGTTCAAACCACTAGAGATTAAAGGTGTAAAACATTTTAGGTACACTATCTAACATCATTTAATAGCTAACAAAGTTTCAAATTTTGGGTTGATCCGATTTTGTCCCATGATATTATCAGTAATGATCAAGTTGGGATCAAATTCAAATAAATGACCTTAATAAAGTTTTAGGTTGAGTAAGAACGAAGATAAACTCCTTTCAAACTCACCCCTTACCAATAATATTATGAAATTATGATTTAGTGTTATTTTTTGTTTAATATTCTTTAATATATTACACTAAAAGATAAAATAACATAATTTAACTATAAGTTTTAATAATGAATTAATTATATTTAGACCATGAAACTTTAAACTTTTGTCTTTATTGATCATTGAATCAATGACTAAGATATTGAATCAATGATAAAATAATGAATGAATGATCGGTGTAATTTTAACAATCTTGATTCAAACTATTATTATTTATTAAGAATTAACCACAAATATGAAACTTGAATCATGATACTTATATAACAATAAAGAATGACTAAAATTCAAATTTAACATTAAAACCTATATTGCATACTCTCTAGCACTATTTAGTAACTAACAAAGTTCATTTTGTATTTCTTTAATGACATAGTTTTGCATAGGTTGTTGAAATAAAGTTATAACTTTTAGAACTTTGTTAGCTATTGAAGAGTATTATATAGTATGTCTATTGTCTAAAAGATTTTACGGCTTTAATCACTGAAAGTAGTTTGAACAATATTGTGTGATGTTGTTTGTAAAGTAAAAATGTCAAGTAAATAAAATTTTGAGTTAATAACTAAAATCAAATTTTAAATTTTATAAGGATTAAAATCAAATTTTTAAATTCTATGATAACTAAAATCAAACTTTTAAATTTTATAATAACTAAAATCAAACTTTCAAATTTTATGAAGATTAAAACTAATTTTTAATTTTATAGAAACTAAAATCATATTTAAAAAATTTTATAAAAAAATTATTTATCTCGCAATAATCACGTAAATACCACATCATTCCCAAAATCCACGTATTTAGTACTCACGTAAAATTTCGTTAGTTTTATCATTGTTTAGTTAACATAATTATATACTATTTCACCAAAGCAGAACTAAATAAAAAAATTCAGAGTACAGATAAATAAAAAATATATTTTACCCTCATTCCTATGATACTCCTTTATCTAAGAGGGTTTTGATGTTCATTCCTGCTTGGCCAAAAAAAACAATTATAACCTTGGTGCGTCTTCATAAAATCTCGGGACTGAAGTGTAAATTTAATAATATTAATACCACTTAATAGAGCGAATATGATATAACAATAATGTAGATAGATTATAATTTTATTTACTAAAGAAAAAGAGGCACCAAAATTCTCAAAAACAAAGAGACATCATAGCAATGACATAGGAGGCATAACAAGAAAAGAGGAAAACGACTTTTTAAAATTATATAAAGTAAATAAAATAAAAAGATAATGTAACTTTAAAAATTGAAAAGTGGCCCAATTATTAATTAGCATGTTCGTGGAGAGGTGGTGGATGCTAAATCCATCACGTGGGGGAGGGACCCACGATGAACCATCTAAGAAGGAATTGTTTGGAACAGTCACAATCAAAAAATGAAAATGAAGGGACCCACACCCACCCATGCCATGGCACTTGGCATGAAACAAGGCCAAAAGCTGAGGCACCACGCCCACAGAATTTTAGGTACTCAAATCGCATTCTCAATTTATTTTCCACGTCCCTCCTTCAGAAAGCAGAAAGCGATGTCCTTTGAAAGGAAGCATATGCAAGAAGTTTTTGTAAAAGTACAAAATAAATAAAGTTATCCAATAATCTTATAAAATTATAAAAGTATCTTTTATTTTTTATCTGCTTTATTCAATATTTTAGAACGAATTTGAATTATTAATAAAAACATTCAAAGATTAAATTAGTATATATTTATTTTTTTAGGAATTATATTCAAAAATAGAAGAAAAATATTAGAAAATTAAAATATCTTGCTTTTGTAATCTTAAGTGACTATTTAGTGTTTCTTTTTTCTTTAAAACCCAAACTAAATTAAATTTTTTTCGTTTAAAAACTAAATTGAATGTTTACTCTTTATAAATTTCTAATTGTGTATATTTTTTATACTTTAAATATTTTTATCTTTTAAAATGAATAAATATGCAATATAAGAAAATAAGAATAGACTGTTAATTTAAAATAAATTAAATAAAGAAAATATTTTAATTTAAATTAACTATTTTAAAAATAAGCAACTTAAAATATAAATCAACAATTGACACATTGTATTTGTATATCTATGAAATTACAAACAATTATGTCCCCGTTTATTTTGAATTAATAATCATTAAATTTTGCAATATAAAAGATGCATTTTGTTGGAGAAAAACAATCAAATTTTCAAATCATTAAATTTGTAATTCTAATGTATTATGAAATAATAATCATTAAGTTTTGCAATATAAAGCATGCATTTTGTTGGAGAAAAGCAATCAAATTTTCAAATCATTAAATTTGTAATTTTAATGTATTATGAATTATAATGTTATTAAAATTATTTTAGACTTTTAAAAAATTCACATTCATCTTTGCACGAAACATGTAGAAAATTCAAAAGTTGTGAAAAATAATAAATCGACATTTTTTTTACTAGAAGAAGTCACACCTCATCGTAACATCATTATATAAAAAGAGTCTTGTAAAGAGTTATTAATTAGATTCCAATCTACTAATAAAGCAATCGCATTCCAATCTAAGTTTAAAAGAAGAATGTGTGTCACTTGTAATTAAAATAATTATTATTTTTTAAAACTCTTGACTGATGTACTCAAAATTTATAAAGTTATATATAATTTAAAATAAGCTATCGAATTTATAACTTTTATTTAAGATGATGAATATTTATTAACATATTTTTATGAGTGTTGATAAAAGGTATCGAAAACTTGTACAATTCCAAAAGTGAATTTGCCGATCACGTACCGCTCCCACTTTGCACATCAACTTCAGAATGGTTTATTAAGTAATTTTCTTATAATCTTAATTCTTTTCACATTTAACTTCTTATATTAATCTTATATCTCTTTTTCATCATTATTTTTATTCACCACATCTATTATTTATATTTATTTTTCTTTTCATTGTATTTCTTTGTACTATTGCATATGTCCACGTCTTTGTTTGAAATTGAAAGAAAAAAAATATGTTAAGTATATTTATAATATTTACGTGTACTTCCATTAATGGTGGCTTTTTGATTTCTAAAAAAAACTAAAATCATGCTGTAGAAATTAATATGATTTATGTCAATATTTAGAACATTTAAAATATAACATCAAGTATTTATAAATTTCATATTTCTTGAAGATATCATATAGAACAATCATTTGATCTCTCCATTCTCACAAATTAACTCTTAGAGGAAGCAATACACTATCATAGAACTTTTGAAGTCAAACAGGGATTTCACCTTTTTTAAAATAAATAGGTAACATAATATTCATTCATCATAAATATTAGATTCATTAGACCTTACATACAAAATCAACACTTTTTATTGGGCTTGAATCAATAAACATATATACACATGGTCATTCTCAAAATCCAAATTGGATCGTTTAATAAAATTAGACTCATTGAAAAAAAAATAGGTGTGAAGCAACCTATATTAAGATCACAATACTTTGCCTCTGTTGAGAACGTTTGTGATGTGTTTTGAATACGCTTAAAGGGCAAGTGTACCATATCGCAATAGAATCAAGGAGGTGAGTTCAAATATTATACCTAAAGGACTACTGTGTTCAATTACCAATCTCTAGAGGCTCTTATGTAGTCTAGTTAAATAACTTTCAAGGTTGTCTTAAAATCATACGAAAGCTTTGAAAAGATAATAAAGTTAAAAGTAATTGTAAATGAAAGAGAAAAAAAGCTACGATTTGTTTATATTCTTTCTTCCCCAATCCTGATTTCATGTAAATTTCCTACCTTATTCCCCTTGTTGCTAACTTTACCTTTCAATTCTATTAAGAATCCTTGGTCCATACTCCTAATAATCTTTCATCTAAATTATATCCCTAGTTCATCATATTAGAACCTAATTTAGAGAAAACATAAAGTACATAGAGGAAGATTATTTAAGTTAAATAATTTAACCATAAGTTAGGAGAAATGTTAATCATCCAATTTTCCAAAACTCGTTTGTTTTATAAATACATTGATTACTTGTAATATAATTGATGTTCAGTTAATCGATTAAGGTTTTGTAAAGGGTGATCAAATCTTTGCAAGAGTTTAAAAATGATGAAAAAAATTCAATTGGAAAAAAATAAAGATGAAAATTTGCATTCAAACTAAGATTGAGAGTTATAAATACAAATTACACCATAACTCTTAAAAAGGGGGTTTAACTACTCATTCACATGCTGAAAATAAAGCAAACTAAAGAACACATAAAAGAGGAAAGAAAAGAGAAACTATGGTAGGTGGCTAGAGGCTCCACTACTTTATCCTACATTGTGTCTTAGCCTTGTTAATAACCCTAAGGTGCTCCAAGAGAGTTGATAACTAAGAGAGAACTAAGAGAGGGAACTTAATGATCTAGGATGATTTTTATACTTTTAATTCGCTCCCTTTTATAGGGTTGAAGGTAGCCTAACATAACAGATTCAACATAGTTGTGCTGGTGGCATGCACGGTCATGCTACTCTTAGTGAAAAGAATTAGGTCTTTTAAAACTTGATGAATGGTCATGTTGAAACTGAGCATGACTGTGCTCAGTTTTAGCACGATCATGCTAAAGTTGAGTACACTCGTGCTAAAAGTGAGCATGACCTTGTTAAAACTAAGTGTGGTCGTGCTTCTTTCTCTGTATTGAATTCTTTCTTTGATTCTTGTACACATTCATGCTTTGACCAGTATGGTTGTGCTCCTTTTTCAAGTTTGTTTTTGGCTACTTTTGGGTATAAAAACTTGAGTTTCGATGTCTTTTTTCTTACTTTGGGTTTCTTGTTATGTGTTGTAATAGACTAAGAAAAAGGGTGAATTCTACATAATTTGTAATAAAAAAAATGTAATTATATTTCCTAAACTTCCCTCATAAGCATATAAAAGATTAATTTATCAAATCTCCTCTCGTTTGAACATTTCTTACCCTTAAGTAAATATGTCTTTTCAAGCATCTTACAAGTACTTCAACAAGTAAAAACTCTTATACACGGTAATTATTTATTTTTGCACAACTATACTAGCCAAGCACTCCTTTGTATACAAGATCTCATAAGTTGAGTGCTCAATTAAAGACTTGGGTCCTGAAACATGCCTCTTATTGAATTTTGGGTTCACTTTACTCACTTCTCTAAGGTGTTTTAGGGTTTAAATTTTGAACGCTCAAGTTTCAAAGTGAAAACTCATTACTTATGAACTTGTTAAGTAATCACATCTTTTACGACCAAGCTTTTCAAACATGTGAAAACTAAGATTTTTCTAAGGTTGTAATAGGGCCATGAGATTTGTGTCAAGTAGGATAAAAGGAAAAATATAAAGTTTTACTTAGAATCTATGACATACCTTTTACTATCGAGGCACTCCTAAGAGTCTCACTGTGACAATTGATATTTCTACTTTACCCTTTTGTTATGTCTTTCTCTTTTTCTATTTTTACTCTTTTCCTAGTTTTCTCATAGTTCTCTTTTGAACTCCAAAAATTATTTTATGGTATTTTTATTTTTTTAAATAACAATGGAAGGAAAAGGGACTTTTTAGGACAACAAATTCAAGCAAGAGTTGAAGTCTTTGTCATATGTTACACGTTCTTCTAACAAATGCTTTTTGTGAACTTCTTATGAGTGTTCAATCCCCAAAAAGAAATTTCCTTCGTAGGCTCAAAATGGCAACTAATGGTAATTGAGCACAATATTCTAAAGCCCAAGAAAAATACATAACAACTCTCAATCAATTTTTCACATGCATGAAAAACAAGTTTATTAAGTTATGTATTTCAAAACAAGTTCCAAAATGTGTCAACACAGGGGACATGCACAAGGAAGAACCAGGAGTGAGTTACCATAACCCTTTTTAGAGGTCCAAATCTCACTATTTGTGGGCTTAATCAATGAAGGCACATAACATGCATAATCCTAATTTTTAGCTTTCAAAAGATTATTTGTTTTATCTATTTAAATGCAAGGCTATTTATTTGTTATTTTGTAAATATATTTTATTTCATTTTTTAAAAGGAACCCTGTAAGTTAAGAGAATTAACTGAATTGTATTAACATGCTTTGAAAAGGTAGATTTCTATTGAACAAGCAACACACAAGGTGTAAGTAAGAAGTGACATACTAATACTCATATACTCTTATTCATGATTTGTATATATCAGAAATCCCCTCCTCACACTTGAGAGACAATAAGGTCCCCTAGTGATAGGTAGCTAGATTACTTCTTAATAATGTTTGTTTAACATTTTAAGCCTGACAAAAATCCAATAGGTTTACTTTTTAAGCCTCAAAGGTTGTAGCAGAAAAGGCCTAAAATATGTTCTTCTTCATAGTGTTTTACTCAATGTCCATTCACTTTGAAGATAGTTTCATCTTCTTTAGTGACCTCCACCATCCTATAGGGGAAGACTTTGGTCACTGCATAAGGCACATATCATCCAGATTGTAACTTATTTGGAAAAGGAAGCAAACATGAGTTATAAATTAATATTTTCTTACCCACTATAAACTTATAGTGTTGAAAGTGATTCTCAAGCATCCTTTTAGTATGTTCCTTGCATGCCTTAGATTCATCAAGCCCATCCAATTGTAGCAAATTAAAAATTAAGGAAGGAGTTGGCTTTAATTATCCTTCTAGGCTCAACTTGACATTTGACAGCAATCCAACTCTGAGTAGTAAAGTTTTTCTCAAAATGATCTACCAATCTTGGGGCATAAGGATTGTTAAGGATAACCCCATTAGAAGCATCAATAGCCTGCACAAAATTACAAGATTTTTTTTAAGTTAAAAACTCTAAACACTGTCTCTTTGTTACCTAATCTTAAGGTCAATTTTCCTTACTCGACATCTATCACAGCCTTCTCTATGGTCAAGAAGGGTCTTCCTAAAATGATTGGGACTTCCTCATCCTCCTTTATATAAAAAGTCATTAGCAAAAATGAACTTGTCCACCTTTACTAAGACATCTTCCACTAAACCAAGTGAGTGGGTAATGGTTCTATCGGTAAGTTATAAAGAAATATTAGTAGGATGAGGTTCTTGCAAGCCAAGTTTCTTGAAAACAAAATAACATTTATGCTATAACCCAAGTTGCACAACCCTTTCTCAAAATATGAGTTGCTTATAATGCACAAAATAGTAAAACTCCCTAGATCTTTTATTTAAGTGACTACAATTTTAGCACAACAGTAGAACATTCTTTAGTTAAGGTTACCACCTTAAAGTCCGTTAACTTTGTTTGATTAGAAATTATTTCTTTTAAAAATTTTGTACATTGGGCATTTGAGCAATGACTTTAGCAAATGAAATATTAATATGCAATTTCTAAAATATATCTAGGAATTTAGAAATTTGCTTATCATGATGTTCATTATTCAATCTTTAAGGGAAAGGAACACTTGTTTTTTCTAGTGCCAACACCTCCTTACCCTTCTCTTTTTCTTTAGTGGGGATTTCTTCAGTAAAAACCTTCTCCTTCTGTAAGGATGCATGCTTATTTTTCTTTTTTAACTCATTTAGCTCTTTCTCACTCCTAAGAGTGATAACTTTTGCTTCCTCCTCTGGATTGGGCTCTATTTGAGTAGGCAAAAAGCCTTGAACCTGCTAGGATATGACAGTAGT
This sequence comes from Mucuna pruriens, assembly GCA_025330945.1. Classification (NCBI taxonomy): domain Eukaryota; kingdom Viridiplantae; phylum Streptophyta; class Magnoliopsida; order Fabales; family Fabaceae; genus Mucuna; species Mucuna pruriens. The sequence goes on along the minus strand of JAENHJ010000168.1, from coordinate 420,794 downwards.
TAAGTTAGATATTTGAGTCTCTAATGACTTGAGCTTATTATCGTTTTTAACCATATACTCCATCGTTATTCCTATAGGCCCAACCTCTTCTCCACCTATCCATGCCCCTGGTTTTGATTTTGCACATACGAGGACCTATACATGTTCTAAGGTTACCCCTTTGGTAGCCCTCCCTAGGAACAATTGACATAGTCTTTCCATTTGTCACTGTTAATATATTTTGATTCAATGATTGCTTTGGCAAATAAATTGCCAATATAGCAATCTTTACTATCATGGCCCATTGCTCCATATTGCTTACATATGGGAAGAGAAGGTGTAGGCATATATCTAGCTTGTGCTTGCATCAAAGTCTCCAATTTCTTAGTAATTGTATCTAGCGTCTACTCTTAGGCCACTATTATCTCTAGTTGATATATTCCAACTAGCCTCTTTGTCATATGCCTATCCCTTGAAAAACAATGGTAGTTGTTAGAGGTCATGTCCTTCATGGTCTCATGGGCCTTAATTGTTAGTTTCTTTATTATAGTCCCCCATAGGGAGCATCAATGTTGGTTTGACTTAAGATGGACAGACCACTATAGAACACCTAAATCATTTGTCAAAGACCATGGTGGAGACACTTGTGAAGCATATCTTAGTACCTTTCCCAAGCCCCATATAGTGACTCTACTCAAATTGAGAGAAGTTAATGATGTTCTTGTTGAAGTTGTTGGACTTTACTGGGGGGAAGTACTTGAGTAAGAATCTATAGGTGCACTCATCCTATATGGTGATGGCTTCATCAAATAAGGATGTGGGCTACTCAAGTTCCTTATCCATCAAGGAAAAAGGAAACAACCATAGGCAGATGACACATATGGGAAAATTATTCATTTTCATAGTGTCAGTGAAGTGCAAAAACTTATTTAGGTGGGCTAAGGGTTCTTTAATAGGTAGTTTCTCGAACTAACTAGAGTTCTACACTATGGTGATTAGTACAAGTTTCGGTTTGAAGTTGTTTGTCTCATGGAGGGCGATAGATGTTGTTTGTCACCCTTATGATAAGGATAAAGTAATCTTGTAGTGTCCTCTTTGATAGGCCCTCCTGGTCCATATGATTTTGCTCTTACTGATTTCCTTTCTTTGTTCCTATGAGCAACTTTTTCAACCTTAAGGTCAAACTACAATTAAGGTCTTTGAGAACAAGTTAGCATAAATAGAAAATAACATAAAAAGAAAAAAAGAGAGAAAAAAAAGGAAAACAAAGATAGAGAGAAAAAAAATAAGTAAAGGAAAAAGTCCTAATCCCACTAGAATTTATTTCTTCTAATATCGCAACTAGTCCCTAACAATGGCACTAGGAATATGATGCATTTTGAATATACTTAAAAAGAAAACATACCCTATTGCAATAATATCAAGGACATGAGTCCAAATATCATACTCAATGGATTAATGTGAGCAATTGCCAATTTTCAAAGGTTCTTGTGTAGTCTAGGAAAATAACTTTCAAGGTTGTCTTAAAATCATACGAAAGCTTTGAAAGAGAATAAAGTTAATGATAATTGTAAGTGAGAGGGAAAAGAGCTATAGTTTCATTTGTATACTTTCTTCCCCAATCTTGATTTCATATTGTTGGAGTGCAAGTGTAAGTTGGAAGTCCTACATTGGATAGAAATGAACAAGTTGAAAAATATATAAGTGAGAAGGATCCACATACCTATTGTCTTAAGGTTTTGAGTTAGATATGATGTCAAGTTTACTTTTGTGGCTGACTCGTGGTTCATTGATGAAATTCTCCTCGATGTTTCTCCCCTTCATATACTTAACAAATGGTATTAGAGCTGATGCTTTGACCAAGTGATTGGCTTGGACAAGCATTGAATAGAATTAGGTGCTTTAGGGGAATAATACAATGTGGAAGAGACTCACACTTGAGGGAAAGATTGTTGGACAATATATAAGTGAGAATGACCCACACACCTAATGTCTTAAGGTTTTGGGTTGGAAGTGGTGTTGAGTTCACTTATGTTGTTGGCTTGAGGTTCATTCATGGAATTCTTCTCAATGTTTACCCTCCTCATATTCTCAACCCATTTAAATTTCCTAACTTATTTCCCACTGATTACCTCTTAATTCTATTAAGAATATTTGGCCTAGAATCCTAATAATCTTTCTTCTAAATTATATCCCAAGTTGATCATATAAGAACCTAATTCAGAGTAAGCATAAAGTACAAAGAGGTGTTTAATTGCAGTACTATCTTTATTCAATTAATAGATTAAGGCTTTGCAGATGATGATCAAATCTTTGCAAGAGTTTAAAAACAACAAAACAATTCAATTGGAAAGAAATAAAGATGAAAATTTGCATTCAAATAAGACTAAGGGTTTTAAATACAAATTACACCATAATCCTTAAAAAGAGAGTTTAGCTACTTAGACTCATGGTGAAAATAAAGCAAACTATAAAACACATAAAAAAAGGAAAGAAAAGAGAAATTGTGGTGGCCAAAGGCTTCATTCTTTCGCTCTTCATTGTGTCTTAGCCTTGTTAATAACCCTACGGTTCTTTAGGAGAGATGAGAACCGAGGGAGGACTGAAAGAAAAAGATGAATCCTTCGGGATATTTTTTCTACTCTCCCCTTACTCCCTTTTATAGGTGTAAAGATAACCTACTGTAACAAAGTTATCACAACCATGTTGATGACGTGCAGAATTGTGCTACTATAAGTGTAGAGAATTAGGTCTTCTAGACCTAGGTGCGTAATTGTGCTGAAACTAAGCATAGTTGTGCTAAAATTGAGCACGACATGCTGAAGCTGGGCATAGCCATACTAAAACTGACCGTGGCCATGCTTCTTTCTTGGTGTTGAATTCTTCCTTTGACGTTTATGCACAAACATGCTCCTTTTTTGAGTTTGTTTTTGCCTTCTTTTGGGTATGAAAACTTGAGTTTCAATGACCTTTTTCTTTCTTTGGGTTTCATGTCCTATGTTGTAACATACTAAGGAAATTGGGTGAACTCTACATAATTTGTAACAATGACAGAAATAGACCTTTTTCTTTCTTTGGGTTTCATGTCCTATGTTTCCGTGTTTAATAACTTAGACGTGAGATTATGATAAAAATTATTAACAATGACAGAAATAGAGCCTAGAGATTTGATCAGTGATAATGACTTTACAATAAAAAGTATAACAAAGTAGGAAGGAGTGACTAAATAAAGACAATTTGCCAACCAAAAAAAATATAAAGACAATTTGCAGACAACCATACAATTTTTTAGTGAAGGTTTGGAAATTTTGGATGATAGATTATAGTAAAGTATAAAGGAAATGCAAAGTGGAAATAAATCACAATCAATATCTTATCGTTTAAGAAATTTCCATTAAATTGAGAGACGGAACAAAATTAAAATTTAGAAGGTTAAATTAATAAAAAAAAATAGAAAAAATAATTTAGAATATTAAATTAAATTTAACGAACGAAAACGATAATATTGCTTTCAACCCGTTTTTTTTTTTCTTTGAAAAGCATGCTTAATAATTTACCATTGTAGCATGAATGAATTGCAATATAAACATCATCTCATCCAAATCAAATTGCATAGATCGCTATGACTTCCTCCACCACGACCGCAAGTGTGGGTGGCAGAAAAAGCAGCGCATTTTCCGCTCCCAAAAATATCTTTGGTTGACTCTATCGTTCCAAATACCCTGCAACGCGACCTAGTGTCACTACCCTGCTCCCTACCCAAAAATATAACCATAGTTAGAATTTAGAAAGTTTGTTACCGCCACGAACCACCCAATAGTTGCGACTTAATTAACTGGTTGGTATGGTTTCTGACTTGGACAAGCCTAAACCAAACAAATCTTTTGTTTTGTTTGGGTGGTGTTCTTTGCCAAACAAATAAGTGTCCCAGCTGGTTGAGAATCTCCTGTAACGGCAAAGGAATTTTTGTATCCTTTATGTAATATGCTTTTACAACAACTTTTTACAGTACTATTTTCAACCATATACTATTTAGTATTCACCCCCATTAAAGGTTCTCTTTCCTCTCTTCTTAGCCCTCGAGACTATTATATAAACCGGTGAGCAGAATTGGTTTCTCATAGATAAAGAAAAAGGAACAGACAGAAGATAAACACAGAGATTGAAAGAGGGACATTAGATCCCTACTTGTACCATATCCAATCAAGGCCCCTGAATGAGAATGGGATTGTGTTTGTGAACAACCCCATCATAACATTAAAGGGGTTCCTTGTTTTGGAATTTGGTTGTATTACAAAGTATTTATTCATTTATTCATCACTTAAATTTTGTTTAGGTAAGTATGGAGGGTGAGAACAAAAAGTATATGAGCAGTGAGGAGCTGAGTGAACACAACAAGGCAGGGGATTTGTGGATTTCAATTCAGGGAAAAGTTTACAATGTATCAGATTGGGCGAAGGAGCATCCTGGAGGAGAGGTTCCCTTGTTGAACCTTGCAGGGCAGGATGTGACTGATGCATTCATAGCCTACCATCCAGGCACTGCATGGAAACATCTGGACAAGTTCTTCACAGGGTACCACCTCAGGGATTTCAAGGTCTCCGAGGTGTCCAGGGATTACAGGAAGCTTGTGGCGGAGTTTGTAAAAATGGGTCTTTTTGAAAACAAAAAACATGTAACCTTGTACACACTAACTTCTGTTTTTCTCATGTTTGCTGTTGTTCTTTATGGCGTCATAGGGTGCAGTAGTGTGTGGGCTCATTTGGGGTCTGCCCTCTTGTTGGGTTTGCTTTGGATGCAAAGCACCTACGTGGGTCATGATTCTGGGCACTACGAGGTTATGTCTGGTCCTGGCTACAACAAACTAGCACAAATTCTTTGTGGGAATTGCATGACTGGGATAAGCATTGCATGGTGGAAGTGGACTCACAATGCTCACCACATCTCCTGCAACAGCCTGGATTATGATCCTGATTTGCAACACATCCCAGTTTTTGCTGTGTCTTCTCATTTTTTCAAGTCAATTAAATCCTTTTTCTATGGGAGGACGTTGAAGTTTGATTCCCTGTCCAGGTTTCTGATCAGTTACCAGCACTTGACATTTTATCCAGTCCTGTGCTTTGCCAGACTCAACTTGTACCTCCAGACCTTGCTCTTGTTGTTCTCAAGGCGCAAGGTCCCAGATAGAGCTTTCAACATCATGGGGGTCCTTGTGTTTTGGATTTGGTTTCCTCTTCTCATTTCTTGCCTGCCAAATTGGGGAGAAAGGGTCATGTTTGTACTGGCCAGTTTTGCTGTTTGTTCCATCCAGCACCTTCAGTTCTGCTTGAACCATTTTGCTGCAGATGTGTACACTGGGCCACCAAATGGTAATGACTGGTTTGAGAAGCAGACAGGTGGGACATTGGACATCTCTTGCTCAACTTGGATGGATTGGTTCTTTGGGGGCTTGCAATTCCAGCTTGAGCACCATTTGTTCCCAAGGCTCCCAAGGGCCCAATTGAGGAAAGTTTCACCCTTGGTCATTGACCTTTGCAAGAAGCACAATTTGCCTTACAGGAGTTTGACTTTTCTCGAGGCCAATCTAAGGACTCTCAAGACCCTCAGGACTGCTGCTCTTCAGGCCAGGCATCTCAGTGACCCCTCTTCCCAGAATTTGCTGTGGGAAGCTTTCAACACTCATGGTTGATTGGATTTTCTCAACATTCATCATCTCATACCCCTTTAAAACATTATCAACATCTTCTCGTCAATTTATTAGCTCCAGCATTTCTTACTTGTGCATTCAATTTATTTCCCCTTTTCTTGGGTATGGAATAAAATTATGATCAGAGTTTATTATGTGAAATTCAGATGCTAATCTGGTGGGTTCAGCTCGAATCTGTTGCGGGACAATAGTGTTTTTATTTGGAAGAGAACAACTGGGATGATTTGTTTTGGGGTACAAATGATTTTGCTTATTTTATGAATTTTTTATATATACTATACTTTTTTATGATGTTTCTATTGTTGTAAAACAAACCTATCTAGAATATCTTTTCGTTTATGTATCCAACTTTTGCCACGAAGTTAGGCCCACCAGTGAGAGAAAATTTCGTACACAATGATTCAAACTTCGTGTTATAGTCCTTGGTTTTTTATTCTCCTTCCCACTTTCCCTATTCAATTCCCCCATGTAAATTATGTAAAGTAAATTGTATATTACGCGCAAATAAAAAATTGCTCGATTATGTGCATGTTTGAATATGCGTTGGTTTCCGTTCAAGGCCAGTTCAGCATTCCGTTAATCGTGGATTGGAAATTGGAAATAAAGTAGAACAAAGACACGTTATATGCTCCAGACATGTTTGGCTTGTAGGAAATAATTGTTTCTTATTTAAAAGTTCCGTAGCTTATAAAATTAATAGTTATTTTTTAAAAAATAAACAACCTCAAACTTATAAAGTATTTAACAACTTTACAACAAAGTCGTGTATGCTTCACATTAATAATGAGAAAAAAAACATAATTGATTCAATTGAATGACAAACTAGAGTTAATTAATTATTGTTATATTGGGTAAGGAGGAAAAAGAAGTGCTCATTCTATGCAAGCTAGACTTAATTAATTATTTATTTTCCCTATTTCGCTGTCACCTAATTACAACCCGAATCCTATTTGGCACTAATTTAGTGTAAAAAAGAAAACAAAAAGAAGAAATGCAATGGAGTGCGAAATGAGTTTTCTTCTCGGTGTCATCAAAATATAATTAAGAAAATAAAAAAATTTAAATCAAGCTGTAATTGCACACAGCCTACAAATGTTCGCACCGCCACTTTACATTCTAGGATTTCTTAATGCGAAGTATTTTATTGTAATTTGCTTAGTCATTAAGTTTTAATAGTTTATGATAACTTGACTTGTATTGTATTCTCGTATGAAGACAAATTATAATTGGAAGTTGCAATTTGGTTAAACGCTACGAACCAAGTTGTTTTTGACAGCAAAGTAGCGTGCTGTCGAGGGAGTTTTAGCCTCGGTGTTTTAAAAGACGCGTGACTTTTGCAAGGCCTTCTTTTGGATGTATACCACAGTTTTTCTCTTTATAAAGTATTCTTCTGGAAGTTTATACTAATTCACTTCTTTTCTGTACACATTTTTATAAATAGACTAATTTAATAATCATTAAACCAGCCATTTATATTGACTTTTGCAAGGCCTGCAACTTGATTGCTCCTCCTAACCAACTTGAATCATAAATACAGGGTTGATCACATTGGTTGGAAAGTGCCACTAGTTAAGTACAATGGTATAATATTTGGCTAAGTAGAAAATTTATTAGCTCATATAATATTTAAATTATAGCATCTACCACGCTTGATTCATTCTTTATATCTATATACAGTCATATTATATTTAGTTCATTGAAGTAATACATAAATTTAAGTTTATCTCAATTCTTATATTATGATTTTTTTTTAAGAATGAAATAATTTTTTTATATTCTTTTTTTTACTATATATAGTCGTATCATTCTTGTTTTGTGACATGTATTTTATAAACTTTTATCATTATTAAAAAATTTAATATTTATTATCAAATAATATTGTGGCTAATTTTAAAATTAATAGTTATTTTGTAGTTAATTTTTAGTAAAAATAATTAGTTATAAAATTATTATAATATTAATGATAATATGAAATAAGTAGAAAATTAGTTAAGAAAATAATCTTAGTTAATTTATATTAAATTTTTAAAATTTGTAGTAATAAGAAGCATAAATGAATATAACTTAAATTTAGCTAAAAAAATAATATTCTAGTTAATTAGGTAGGATTTAACTACTAATTTAAATGATAGCTAAAATTAGTAGCAAAATAAAAAAATCGTGTAGTATATATCAAATCAAGTTTTATCTATAATTAATTATCTTATTTAACTTTTTAATTAATATTTAAATTTATTCCATCAATGTTAATTATAATAAAATATTTATAATTATTATCAAAATAATAAAATTAATAAAATATACAAATACATATATTTTAATTCATAGTATTGTATTAAGAATAATTATTAAGCCATCATAGAGCTTACCACACATGATTTATTATACATACTCACACTGTTCCTATTTTATTTTTATTTACAGCAAAATGTATTAATAACATATTTATAGATATTTAAATTTTAGGAAATAATTATTTTTTTACAATTCACTCAAAAAATATTTTGAACGATTATTTTCTTAAAATAAACACGCACAAATTTATTATCAATAGAAAAATGTTATATATATATATATATATATATATATATATATATATATATATATATATATATATATATATATATATATATATATATATATATATCTTTTATTTGTAAATAATATTATTTTGGGGAAAATGAATAAATTATCATTTAAGTATCTAATTATGACCTATTTTTTATTTGAAAAAAAAATTGGTAGCTTCAAAGTTATTCTTAAAAATTTAGAAAATTTTCTTAATGTATTAAAAAATGTGTTAATAGGATTCTTTTAAATAAAACTATTTCAAATGTTTTCATATTGATTGAATTGATAGGCCAACATTTTATACTCTATAAAAATGATTTTATAGAAAGATCAGGTACAAAATTTAAAATGTTTTTTGAATTGTAAGAAGATATGATTATTAACACATTAATTTATTGATAAATTTATTTATCAAATTAAAGTAATTGTAATTTTTGTAATTTCTGCATAAAAAATCTATTACATCTACATAAATTATTCAAGTAGAATGAAAAAATTAAATAACGACAAAAAGGAATTAATTCAAGTAATATATATTTTATTTTCTGTAAGTAATATTTTGAATTCAAGTTTTGTGTATTAAAAAAAACAGTCCTATTATGTTAAAATTATTATTATTTCGAATAAAATTGATTCATAAAAATAAATATAGTTTGATTGAATATTATGATCACAATTATTATTAAATTATATTAGATGTCACAAAGTTATAATTAATTTATATAATAAATAATTTGTTATGGAAATCTATAAATACATCTGAAATTTGAAAAATTATAAATTGAAAAAATATTTGAGGAAAAATAATTTATTTTTAATAAAATACTATAAATTAAAATATAAAATTATATTTATTCGTATGTTTTAATTTTATTATTTTGATAATGCTTTATAGATATTTTATTATAATTGAAGTTTATTGAATAAATCTAAAAATTATTTAAAATGACTAAATATTTAAATATATTTTGCAAGTAGAAAACTAATTATAGACAAAATTAATTTGATATAAAATTTTATAAAATTCATGACAAAAAAATAAGAACAGTACGACTGTATATAATTACAAGAAAGAGAGAATATAAATAATTTATTTCATTCTTAAAATAAAAAAAAAATTTATAATATAAGAAGATGAACTTTATAGTAATGTGTTACTTTAATGAAATGGAAATATCATGACTGTATATAAAAAATGGATATAAGGTGTGTTTGGTTGTTTAGTTTGAGAGTTATATGGGCCAATAATTTTTTGCTACCATTCTATTTTAGAGGATCTGAAATTGCTTGGGGAGAGGTTATAGAAATATTATCATTGAATCCAATTCTTTTTCGACTGTTAAATTAATTTCCAAAAGGTATCCTATATCTCATCCTTCCTTTCCTTTTTTCAATCAAGTGCGCCAAATGCTTCACAATGGTGACAATATTCAGCTTTCTCATATTTTAAGAGAAGCAAATAAGGGGCGGATGCTTTCCCCTTGGTTTTTAGTTTGTTACTTCTCTTCTTTTCACACACAAAAAAAAAGTTATAGTAGCTTTTTGCTTATAAAAGTCAATCTATGAATAGTATGCTGTATATATTTTATTTTCTCCTTTCATTTATTTAGTTGGCTTAATTATTGATTCTTTTATCTTATCAAAGTGTAAGTAGGGAATGAACCCTTTATATTATACTCTAGCTACCACAATTAATCACTAAGTTAATGAGTTTGGTTGATATACAAATTAAAAATTAATATATATAAGTTAAATAGAATTAAAATTGCACATATATTTATTACTATTATATAAATAAATTTATATATATTATAAATATTATATATTATTAGTATTAATAATATTATTAATAAATAAATTCTAATTATATTTTAGTATATTTATAAAAATGGATTAGTATATATACTTAAACAAATATACATCTACATAAGTATCAATAGAAAATGATAAATTTATTAATAATATTATTAATACTAATAATATAAATAATTTTATTTAGTGGTAATATAGTATATGTGAAACTTTGTTTCCCATTGAAGTTTATATATATATATATATATATATATATATATATATATATTAATTTTTATTTATATATCAAGTAAACTTATTAACTTAGTATGATTAGATATTATTAGAATATAAGATAGGAGGTTTGAGTCTCATCTCTTGCCCTTTGATAATATTTTATCTTAATTATGATATTTAAAAAATCTAATTTGTTTTTGATAATTAAAATAGTACTATTACCATATCTAAGGATAAAGTACAGTTAAACCTATTTATTCTTGTGTCTCTGGTATTAGATTGGCATCTAAGATTGAGAGTTGGGCAGTGAAAGTATTGTTTTTTTTTTTTTTTGTGTGTATGTAGAATAAGAATGTTTCACTTTGTAAAATAAAATAAAATAGAGAGTTAATATATTTTTTTTAGAGAGAAATGTGACGATAAGAGTGTTCTCACTTTTATTTATTTATTTCCCATTTTTTATTTTAAATAATTATTTTTTTAAAATAAATGAAATCAAACATATAATT